>PVIW01002156.1:0-155179 GCA_004026585.1 Noctilio leporinus
TGATACCTCAGACAAGGGTCTGATCTCCAAAATATATAAAGAACTAATGCGACTCAACACCAGGGAGACAGACAGCCCAATTAAAAAATGGGCAAAGGAACTGAACAGACAACTCACTGAGGAAGATATACAAAGGGCCCAGAGGCATATGAAAGAATGCTCAACATCACTAGTCATCAGAGAGATGCAAATTAAAACCATAATAAGATACCACCTCACACCTGTCAGAATGGCAATCATCAGCAAATCAACAAACAACAAGTGCTGACGAGGATGCGGGGCAAAGGGAACCCCCATACACTGTTGGTGGGAATGTAGGCTGGTGCAGCCACTGTGGAAAACAGTATGGGGTTTCATTAAAAAACTGGTTTTTTAGATTTAGTTGTTGATGGTTGTGAATTTGTTGCCATTTTAGACAAGGTCAGGTTCAGGATGGTATGGCCATAGACTGTTGCCATTTTAATGTTCATAGTTTTGATCTTCTTTTCCTTAGGTCCCTTTAACATTTCCTGTAATAATGGCTATGTCATGATGAACATCTTTAGCTTCACCTTGCCTGGGAAGCATCTTATATGCCCTTCAATTTTAAATGATAGCTTTGCCAGATAGAGTAATCGTGATTGTAGGTCCTTGCTTTGCATTCCTTTGAATATTTCTTCCCAATCCCTACTTGCCTGCAAAGTTTCTGTTGTGAAATCACCTGACAGCCTTATTGATAAGTCTGGTAACTCTGTTTTTCTCTTGTTGCTTTTAAGATTCTCTTTAAGTTTTCAATTTTTGCTCTTCCTGTTTTTCTTCTGCCATTCCTATGATTCAGATGTTGGTACATTTGGAGATGTCCTAGAGTCACCTTATACTATCCTTGTTTTATTGAATTCTTTTTTCCTTTTGCTGTTCTGACTGAATGTTTATTTCTTCTTTATGTTCCAAATCATTGATTTGAATCCCAGCTTCATGCCCTCCACTGTTGGTTCCCTGTAGATTTTTCTTTATTTCATTTAGTGTAACATTCATTTCTTCCTGGGTCTTCTTTATTTTACTCTATGAGTTCTTTGCTCAACCTCATCATCAGTGATTTGAACTCTGCTTCTGATAGGTTGGTTATCTCCATTTTTTGTATGTATAGTTTGTTTGTTTGTTTTTTTGTTTGTTTGTTTTTTTTTTAAACGATTTTATTTATTATTTTCAGAGAGCAGGGAAGGTAGAGAGGCAGAGAGGGAGAGAGATATCCATGTATGGTTGCCTTTCACCTGCCTCCAGCCACGGACCTGACTGGAGACTTGGCTTGCAACCTGGTTATGTGCCCTGGCTGGGGAATCGAACCTGCGACCTTTGGGTTCGCAGGCCGGCGCCTTATCCACTGTGCTACCAGCCAGGGCTTGTTTGTTTTTTTTCCTGGGGTTTTAGTTCATTCTTTCACTTGGGCTATATTTCTTTGTCTCCTCAATTTGGCAGCCTCCCTGTGTTTCTGTGTATTAGGTAGAGCTGCTTTGACTCCCTGTCTTAGTAGCATGGCCTATTGTAGAAAAGGCACCTATATTGTGTGGGGCAGAGCTTTAGGTAATTGCCAAGGCAGGGCCCACTTCACTACTTTGTGTCTTCCTGTGAGGAAAAGGCTCAGAGAGAGGACAGTGCCACTACCTGGCTTCTGGAGGTTTGCCCAGCACATTGTGTGACTGGTGCCATCCAGTTGTTGCCCTGGGCAGAATCCCAGAAAGAATGGGTCTGCCTATGTTTTGAGTCCAGGCAGGCCCTTTAAGCAGAGTTTCCTGAAAATCCAGTAGTGTCTTCCACTGCCCCAACCCACAATGGTTTTTATAACAAGACGTTATGGGGATTTATCTGCCTGGAACTCTGGGCTGTGTGTCTGGCCTGGGGCTGGGATCACTCATTGCCAAGGTATCTTCCAACTTTGGAATGTGATCGCCTGTTCTGCCATTGTCACCTCTCTTCCCGTCTCCATGTCTCCATCCCTCTTACCCATTTGGATGAGTGTAGCTTCTTTAAATCTTTGGTTATTGGACTTTAATACAGCTCAATTTTCTGATGGTTCTGGGTATTATTTGTTTTGAGGTATAGTTTCAATTCTGTAGTTTTATGAGGAGGCAAAGCATGTTTACCTACACCTCCATCTTGATAGGAAGTCTTGTTATTGTTGTGTTTCTATAGCAAAACAGACCCTTCTCAAAACTAATATGTGTTTTAGGCTGGTGGCTCAGTGGATAAGGCACCGGTCTGCAAACCCATAGGTTTCTGGTTCGATTCCCAGCCAGGGCACAGGGCACATAACCAGGTTGCAAGCCAGGCCTCCAGCCAGGCAGGTCCATAGCTGGAGGCAGGTGAAAGGTAGCCTACATTGATCTCTCTCTCTCTCTCTCTCTCTCTCTCTCTCTCTCTCTCTCTCCCTCTCTCCCTCTCCCTCTCCCTCTCCCTCTCTCCCTTCTATTCTCTCTAAAAATAATAATAAATAAAAATCATTTTTTAAAAAGAGTACTATGTGTTTTTAGATATTTTGTGCCCAAATCATAACATGTTTATAGGGGGGAAATCCAAAAAAGTCAGAATTATCTTCTGGGGGACAGGCCCCTTGTAGTGCAGGCTTCTCCCACTAGGTGAGGGTCCTAGGTACCTGCCTGTATCAGTGCACCCGCTGGCATTGTGGTGAGAGGCTGTATTGGGCTTCAGTTAATTTTTCTTTCAACTCTTTCAATACTTTTGCTCATTTCATGATGAATGATTTACAAGGGCACCTGCCCACACCATGCTGAGTGTTCAACAGTTTTTGACCAAAAATGGCATGACCCCTGTGCCCCACCCACCCTATTCACCTGATCTCACCCCACATAACTGTGTGTTATTTCCCTGGAAGAAAAAAGTCCTCAAAGGGAAATGTTTTGCCAACCTGGAAGAGGTGAAACAAAACATGGCAGAAACACCTAAAGCACGGGCAGCAAACACGAGGCCTGCCAGCCAAATCCTGCCCTCCACCTTGTTTCTACCGGGCTTGCTTAACTGTTAAGGAGTAGTTACATCTATACAGTCCTAACATTACATTTGGCCGTTTGAAGGCCACCTCGAGGCTGATGTGGCTCCTGGTGAAAATGAGTTTGACACCCCTGACCTAAAGGCATCAAAATCAATGAATTCAAAAACTGTCTTGCACAGTGAAAAAAACTCTTGATGGATGTATTACATCAAATGGAGAGAAATACCACTGTATGGTTGCCTTTCACCTGCCTCCAGCCACAGACCTGGCTGAAGACCTGTCTTGCAACCTGGTTATGTGCCCTGACAAGGAATTGAACCAGTGACCGTTATTTGCAGGCCAGCACCAATCCACTGAGCCATACCAGCCAGGGCTAATGTAAAATTTTCTTTCACATCTTAAAGTTCCTATGTTACTGTGTTGTAGAGTCAACATTCTCTGCCATTACAAGTCATACTGCTTGGGGAGTATAGTGAGGCTATGAAATGTCACCATAAATCACACAGGCACACCTCCTGAAACTATAAGCCATCTTGAGGGTAAAAACATGATATTGATGTTAACCTTGGTCCTCTGTGAAAATCTTGTGTTACTTGATGCCATTTTTCCGGAATAATTTGGGATTATTTTGTCAAATGCATGAAGTCCCTGCTAGCAGAGGCAAAGGGTAGAAGGTGGCCATCCTCTGTTTTGTTTAGGATCATTCCTAGCACTGATTCCTGTCCTAATTCTAGTGACAGTGTGACTCTTCATAATTTTTTTGGAGTTCCCTTCAATGGCATTCTAGCGTTGTCTGTGCTACCAAGGAACCGTGTTTGTCCATGAGAATGGGCCGAGGAGAGTGTTGGGATCACCTGGTCACAGAGGGTCATAAAATCAACAGCAAGGCTGGGGGAGGGGCACCTGGCTGGAGGCAGATGGTCTCTCAAGTATGTGGGTGAAGCTTTCAGGAATGAGTGACCCTTGTCAGCACAGCTGCTTTCTGTGGGGAGGTGAGCAGAAGGTAGGAGGTGTAGACAGTGGGCAGTTTGTCTCTGTCAGCCATCAGCTCTGCTGGTTCTTCCTGGCTTCCTGGCTCTGACCGCCCTGGAAGAGAGGAAGACCAGGTTCTCACAAATGCCCCTACCCCACACGTCCCTTCCTTTATTCTGCCTGTCAGCAGCAGAAAGTTCAGAGTGCCCCATGCTTCATGAAGGCCACTTGGCCAGTTGGAGGTAGCCTCAAACATCCTGGTGGCAGGGGGTTGGAATCAGCAGGGTCCCACCCCTAGGACAGGAGGACTGCAGTGATAATTAAGTCATTGATAAGGAATGAGTACACTGAAAAACCAGTGTGGCACTGTGGGGGAAGAATCTTGATTCTGATCCTCTACAAAATGTGTTCCAAGAAGGGGAAATGTGGTTCACTAAGAAAGTTCACCTGTGTAAGGAAAAGGTTTGCCTAGGTTCCAGTCTAAGATGCCAAATTGGGTGGGAAGATGCCATTTGCTGCCAATCTCTCACTGAGTGCAGAGTAGTCCTCCGTAGAGAGCCCTGGTGGCTGGGGCCAGTAAGGTAGAAACGTGTTTTTTAAGTGGAATCAATTCCACCACCTGATGTCCTGTGTGAGCCTGCCTGCAATATCAGGTGCAGAGGGTGGGCTCACAAGTCTTTTCTGAACACCCTATGGAGGCCGTTGGAATTAGCTCCTAAGTAGAAAACATGGAAGGAGTGACTATTGTGCACTAAAGAAGTGCTTTAAGCATGGAAATGGAACACAGTGTCCTTTGCTTGGCCTGTCCAAAGCAGCATTCTGTGTCGTATGAAAATGGAACCACAGATTGCCTGTCGCCTGCGGGAACAGGGACAGTGAGTCAACGGGCATCTCCAGAGGCAGGTCCACCTGCTCCAGTCACACAGGAACCAGAACCAAGAAGGATTCTCACACGTGGGGTGGGAAGACCAGGCTCTTGATGGTGGATGCAGAGTCAATGCACTGATCAGCTCAGGGATTAAACAAGTGCTGTAGTGAACATGGGATGGAGGCCAGGAGGTCCATGTTGGAAAGAGGGTGCGGAGGGCCAGAGGGTTCAGTGACTGCAACTCCTCTTTCATCCACTGGGGGAAAGCTGGGTGGGCAACATTTGTGGAGTGAATGGTCAGTATCTCGCTTTTCTTCTCGTATTTCTGTGACCCTTTTCCATGTTTTGGAGCCAGCTGGGCCTTAGGTTCGGAGCATGGCCTCCAGTCCTGCAATCCTGTGTGACTAGCACACCACTGACCTCTGTTCGTCTGTAAAACAAGGTGGAGCCCACTTGGCGGGGTTTCAGGGAGGTGTTAATGAAGGAGTTCAAGCTCCATTCTGGCACACAGAAAACACGAGTGCCTTTCATAAGTAGGTCTAGCTGGCACTTCCTGAGCTCCAGCGCTGCTAATGAAACCCAGTGGGACCCGGCAGCTTAAGCAGACGTATCTCCAAAAAAATATTTTGGAAATGATTATCTGATATTTAAATATTTAGCAGAAAGTTCCTTTTGCTCTGCTTGCTTCTTCTAAGAAAATACAGTATGTCTCAAAACAAAATCAATAATTGCTAGAATGTCCTTTAAAATGTAGAGGGAAGAGATACTTACATTTTACAAGCATCAAAAATATCCAAGAACTGTGCCCTTGGTGCTGTCAGTGGCTTGAGGATTTTTTAATGATCATATTGAATGTTATGCAAGTTCTTAAAATAAAACTGATGCTGACTTTGTGGTTATCCTGAGAGTTTTCATAAACTTAAGAGCAAATCTCTGAAGATGTTTATTACCTAATACTTGAGAAAATATTTTAGAGACTTTAATAGAGTCTGTGGTTACATAATATTTCTCAATGGAATATTTTAGAATGTTCCACTAGGGCAACATTCCTTCTGGAGTAAAGTGGCTTTACCTCTTGGGTTTAATCTTGTACTTGGCCCTGCTAAGAGTCATTGCCACAGTTAAGCTGGTCCGTGGCCCTACCAGGAGAGGGAGCTGGAATCTGGCCTGTTACACTCATTCATTCATTCATTCTTTCATTCTTTCATTCTTTCATCCACCCACTGCCATCACCCACCAAGCCCTTGGTTAAGCCCTGCACATCTCGCTCACCAGGGGTCTGCTGGGGTCACGGGTGTCTCCAGCAATGCACACAAGGTCTGTTCGGTGGCAGGCAGTTTATTAATCTGTGGGAAGAACAGATTGTTGTCTTGGGACTTTTTTATTATTAAACTGCACTCTTCTAAAGAGCTAGATTTTTCTTTAATATGCTGAGATTGCTTTTAAAAATAAGGTAAAGAAGAGTTTATAAAGTTCTGATTTTATCATAAATCAAGCAAGCACCACACTTTTGAGATGACTGTGTCCTCCTAAGGGTGGCACCAATGCTTTTTGGGACTTACCTACCTGTGCACTCCTCCTTCCACACTCTCCCTGAGTCCCCCTTGCCTGGCCCAGCCCCTGCACCCATGGCTTTGTGCTTCTTCTCTTGCCTGACCCCCACCTACCAGCTCCCCAGTCCCCTTTCTGAAGCATCTTCTAAGACAGTGCTGCCCACAAGCTGTCCCATGTCCTGTGTCACTGGAGAAGGATAAATCACTGTGCCTGCTTGCCACCCTACACGTTAGGCCACTGATTTACCCTTCTCCAAAGGCATGCCCCACACCCCAGGTATCAGTGGTTGCATCATCAGACATGTTGACTGGGCTGCAGGGAGGATGACTTGCTCAAAGTCTGTAGCTAGTGATCAAAGTGGAGTCCTGGTCCCTTGCATCTTCCTTTGTAGACCCTCTGCCATACCCTTTTCCCCTGATGTGAGAGCCCCAAGAACTACATCAACAGCCTCCTGCCTGTGTGCCTGGATTTATGAGACACAAGTCAAGCCCAGCCTACCCAAGGTACTTGGCATCTTATCCTGGGAACCTGTTTTCTCCTGGATCAGCAACCTTAGCCCTTAGTCCTCCTGCCCCTCACTGACATGCCTCCCAAGTCTTGCTGACATGGCCTCCACTAGACCCTGCCCCTTTCTCTTCACCCACACTGCCATAGGCCAGGCCTTTGCCCATCTTCTCTAGACTATGGCCATAGCCTAATTTGTCAATACCCCAACCTACTAGCCATCCACCTCCCAAGTAACCCATCCCAAAAGACAACCTGACTTGCTGCTCTGCCACCCACAGGAGAGGTCCCGATTCTGCAGAAGGGAGTTGAAGACCTTTCTATCAACCTTACCTCTTGTAGCAAGAATATTGTGTCTCCCAAAAAGATATCCTGAAGTCCTAACCCTCCCCCACCCCTGCTGTGAATATGCCCTTATTTGGGATCTTTGCAGATGTGAAATTAAGATGAAGTCTTCCTCTATTAGAATGGGCCCTAATGCAAGTGACTGGGGTCCTGGTAAGAAAAGAGGAATTTGGCACAGAGACAGGGAGGCACATGGGGAAAAGACCATGGGAAAATGAAGACAGAGATCAAGGTAACGTGCCTACAAGCCAAGGGACACTGACAATTGCCAATGAGCTACCAGAAGCTAGGGGCAGCACGGAATAGAGTGAATAGAGTCTTCCCCAGAGCCTTGAGAAGCAGCCCTGCTTACACCTTAGTCTGGACTCCTGGCCTCCAGAGCCATGATAATAGACATTTCTGTTGTTGTTTTCTCTTATTTATTTATTTTCTTTCTCTTTCTTTCTCTTTTTTTGAAGGCTCTCTCTCTTTTAAAAACATTTTATTTTTATTTTATTTATGTTTAGAGAGAGGGGAAAGGAGGGAGAAAGAGAGGGAGAGAAGTAGCAAGATACGAGAGATACAGCAATTGGTTGCCTCTCACATGTCCCTAGCTGAGAACCTGGCCAGCAACCCAGACAGGTGCCCTGACTGGGAATCAAACCAGTTTACAGGCTTTTCGGTTTACAGGCCAGCACTCAGTCCATTAAGCCACACCAGCCAGGGTTAAACTTCTGTTGTTTGAAGCCACCCACTATGACACTGTTCTGACAGCCCAAGAAATTAATATGGCTCCCATCACTGCCTCCTTTCTCCCTCTCTTCCCTGGAGTGCCTGGACACATATTCCCAGAGCCACTTCTGGCTTTCAGCATTCTGGCTGGATTGTTCCACTTGTGCTTTCAGTCCAGCTCCTGATCAATATCCTCCAGGAAGTCTCCCTGCCTGAAAGGAGCCCAACACACATTTGAAACCCACTTTGTAGGAGTTGGGGTTTGTCAGTACAATTAGACCAACAATTACACTTTCCAATATTTGAAAACAAATAGTTATTTTGTAAGTCAGTCCAGGAACTGAGTGAAGGAATTTCAAAACTTTACATGAGTGGTCTGGGAATTCTATTTTTGAGGAAGCAGAGGCCTGTAATTTGTAGGTAAATGAAACACAAAAATGCCATGAAGGTATCTTTGCAAAGAAGAAAAGGTAAGAAGAAAAATCTAATTAAGGGAGACATATAGAATGAATGTATTTGTGTCAATATGTTAAAAGAAACATTATTTAGAAGGCTGAGAAATCAGTCCCATAAATTTCAAATATTGCATTTGCCTAAAGACATTTTTTGTGACCAAATAAACCAAGTTATTATATCCACAATAAAGAAAGAAAGTTTGGTGTACGTTGTTTTTCCAAGGTGACACAATGAAACTAACTTTGCCAAAGAAGACCCTCTGATAGTTTAAAAAATAAAGTGCACCATTTCTTGACCCTGTGCCTGGTACTGTCCCAAACATGTCATGTCCTTTAATATACTAAATCTTTGTAAAAATCCAATATCATGTAATGCTTTTATTATGCTTATTTTACAGATGAGAAAATTCAGACTCAGAGAGGTTAAGTAACTCACCCAAGGTTACACAGCCAGGAAGTGTTGAAGCAGGGAGTTTGAAGCCAGGTCTGTTGAATTCTACACCACCTCCAACCCCAACATGCACACATACACACACATACATACATATTCTGTGCCCCAGCTTCACCAAGTGTCTACCCATGATTCTCTGGCTGTTTCAACCTCTGCTTTGGGACCCCTTATCCATATCATCAGGATCTGTTAAATATCTACCCATCCATATTTCAAAGCTCAGCTCAAGTGTAATTAGACATAGAAATATTTCTGGATGCACAAATAACTGATACTACCCCACTCTCTACCTTTTCTTCTTCTCTCCTTCATGGTAGACTAATCCCCACCCCCCTGAACTGTATGAGGGCCAGAATCATTTCCACCTTGGACAGTCCTGAAGTCCCAATAAACAGCACTATGCCTAATGAAGAAGACTTGTAGCAATTATTTGACAAACAAACAGAATGAACTGACTCCCCTTTGCTCTGGTCCATCTTTTTTCTGTATACCAGTGGTTCTCATTGAGAGGTGATTTTACTTGGCAGCATCTGGAGACAATTTGGTTGTCATAATTCAAGGAGAGCTGCTAGCATCTAGTGGGTAGTGACCAAAGGTGCTGCTAAGCATCCTACAGTGCATGGGGAAGACCTTCCCTTTCCCCACAACAAAGAATTAGCTAGTTCATGACATCAATAGTACAGAAGCTGAACAACCCTGATCTATACCTTCTGTCTCAGCATCTGCAAATACCCAATTATCTCCCCACAATGGACTCAAAGCCCCCAAGGACAGAGGCCTAAACCATTTTGTCTTTTAAGCACCCAACTGAATGAATGAATGAATGAATGAATGCAGAGTGACAAAGCCAAATAGAAATTCAACATGTACATTGAGATAATGAAAACCCTGTCAGATCAATTGGTGGAGCTGAGGACCTGAGTCTGCTGGGAAAGCTTCCTGGCTGTGTAGAAATGTTTTCATGTCGACCATTGTGATTGGCCCCCAAAAGGCTAAACCAACACCAGCTAAGGGTTTTGTTTGATATGCATAGCCCCAAAAAGCTGTGTTCTCATTAACACGGTTCTGCATCCATAGTAAGGTGCTATTTTTCAGGTTCTTGGGGCAAAATCCTATGTAGTGCCTAATTCTACATTTACAGCCTGTGGCTCAGGAGAGTGTTTACTTATCTAACTTCCTAATGACAACAAGAGGATTACAGTGAGTAAATTGTCACATCCAGGTCTTTCAGCATTAAACAGAAGGAGGTATTTTAGGAGAAATGAGAGTTATTCTAACAAAAATGCCCAGAATCGACTCTCTGATTTTTAGTTCAATGGAAACTGGCAAGGGAGAAATGTGTATGTTATGGAAATAAGGAAGATAGTTCTTAAAGTGTATATACTTTAAAATCCTCAAAGTATTTCCAAATTCAGTATCTTATCTGACATTCATAGTGATGCTGTGAAGCAGTCATTGTCCCCACTTTATAGAGGAAAATACAGAGAGTCAGAGGAGTTAAGGCTGACAGTTTGCTCCAAGTTCAGACTCCAGGAGACTGGACTCTGGGAACCAATTCAACAGCAGCATGGCTGTGGAAGGTCAGGGGCCTAGGATAGATCAAGCAATCCTGCCCTTCCTGGCGAAGTGGGCACCTCAAGGGCATTTTAGCAGAAGGCTTAGCCACCCTGGCAGAACCAGGAAATGTAAGTGGTCATTTTTAAGCTTATGTTTCCAACTTGGTGATGCTAAAGTAGCCAATCAGCAGAGGGCAAATAACCTATGAAAAGGTGTCTGTTAACTGCAAAGCGGGAAACAGGAGAGGAGGCTTCTTTGTGGACAGCTGAGCGGAGTGAAGACATGCAGACCGCCGACTAGCTGACAGCAGGCTCTGTCTCCCGGCTGCTGAATGAACTGAGTGCTGGTGTTTTATGTCCATAATTCTTCCCGGGGAAGAAAGGCCACAAAGAGCGGTCTGTTCATTTGGGGTTTTGTCTGTTGTTTTTTATAACAACTATGGCTTTCACAAAGAATAGGCAAAGTATACGTTCATGCCAAAAGCGACAGAATATTCCAAGATTATCATCAGCCTGTATTTGTCTGGCTGCTTTTAGTACAGAATTCTCAAATCACACCATAAATTTTCAATATTATAGGAAAGAATCTTAGAGGCAATCAGAATTTGCATTTTATGCAAAAAGCATAGCCATTAACATTTGTTCTCACTCATGTAGAGATTGATGCTGATATGACTACACAGATGTATTTGCATATGTTTAATGGAGTAACTTTGGACTTTGATCTCAGCCCATGATGATGATTATAAATGTATTAGCTTTTGGTGGTCCCCTTTAATCAAGCCTAACTATACCAAATAAGCAACATAGGAAGTTATAAAATTAAAACTAGGAGTCATGCCCTGGTGAGATGTGGGAAAGTTTCTAGAAGTCAGTAAGTGGTAGTTTCCTGTCTTTCCTTCCAGCCTTCCTTCAGCCTCTGAGCAGCTCACTTGCTGTAAACCAAGCAGCAGATTAGAAAAAGTGGTGCTGCCCTTGATCAGCAGATGGGCAGATGCATCCAGGGAAGTCGAAGGGCCGGGGTCAGGGTGGACAGAGAACAGCTGCAACTGGATTTCTGAGTCCTCACTGGGGCACTGGTCTGAGTACCCACTGTTGAAAGGAACCACGGAACTGAACTGAAGCATGTGGGACACTCTTCCGTTCCCAGTTTCTAGTAATTTGCTATTTCCCCCATGGAACCTGAGGCCAGTACAGAGTTATCAGTGGGATATCAGAGAAACCTAAGATTGGGTGAAGCTTGCCCATCCTACGGAGCCTGGGCAGTTGCTGCCCTCAGTACCTGTCCAAGGGAACAGGTTTGTGATGTGACCCAGAGAGGCTTGTCTCTGATTCAGGTCACTGTTAGACACAGATGACACCTGCCCCCAGCTGTGCTGTAAAAAAAATACTGCATATTAGGGATGCAGAGGGCTCACTCGGAGGGAATTCCTAGTAAAAGTTTATAAATGACAGGGAAACGTTGGGAATAGCATGCATGTGCTTGCCGGTAGAGGAAACTCAACTAAGTCTTTCCAGGGTGTTTCCACCCCAGCAGTAAAGTACACACATGCAACACTCAGAAAGGCCAGGTCTTCCCAGAGGATTAAGGGAGGTGAAGGGCAAGGGCATGTGCCCAGGAGGTGCAGAGTGAATTTCTTGATCTGCCATCAAGAGAGGTCATGAGGAACGACTGAGGCGAGAACAATGGGAGTGACTAAACCTTCGACTGAGGGTCAGGCGCTGCCTGGACTTCTCACCATCTTCAATCTGCTCGTTCCATCTGAGGCCCAAGAAACTTCATTTTGCAGGGCTTTCTGGAAGGGGGGTGGTGGCCTGAGATATGGTCACATTAGCAGTGTCTCTGGTTCCTGGTCTCATGTGGTCTAGAACCTTCTGTACGCATCCTAACATGAACTCAATTTCTCATCTACTACATGCCCAAATGTTCCATCTTCAGACACTGTGGTCACCGTAGGTGGGGTGAGGAACACCCCCTGGGCACCCATGTCCCACGTTTGTGTGAGGAATCATGGGCCCCTCATCTTTACCCCCTCATTGGGGATGTGAGGACAGATCTACCACCCCTCATAGCTGCCCAGTGGCAGAACATATAAGACATTAATTGTTCCTGAGCTTGAATTTAAAGTCAGCTTTTTAAAACATGTGTTTGTGACTAGATAAATGTGCTCATCTATACGGAAATACAGAAATCGCTGCTGTTTTTGAAGAGGAGATGAAAGGTATCATTAAAAACATGCTTGGGTGGGAGAGAAGGAAGTGAGAACAGTGTCTGCCCCGGGGGTGGCATGCTGGGTTCTGCACTGACGCTGTGACAAAGCCAGACCCGCCTCTCAGGAATGGCTGAGGTTGCTTTCCAGCATCAAGGACTGAGCAGGCTCAGAGGAAGCCCGTGTCCAGGGTTTGTGAAGCCTGCCAGGCCCTGGGCCCCTCCATCTGTCTTGTGACAAAGCCGGAATGCTGTGTATCTCTGCTGACATCACACAGATTCAGGCCGGAGGAATGACCACAACGTCTGCCCGTTTGAGCACAGCGGGTGGGACACAGGATTCCCACCAGAGTTCTAACCTGCTTTCTTTGTCCTCTCCCACAGGGGCGGATCTGCAGGAAAGCAGGCAAATCAAAAAAGTCCTTCAGTCGCAAGGAAGCGGAAGCCACCTTTAAGAGTCTGGTGAAGACGCACGAGAAGTACGGCTGGGTCACCCCTCCCGTCTCCGACGGCTGATGCTCGCCCTGTGCCGCCTCCCACGCCCCGGCGGCCTCTCCACGCACACAGACCCACCATCCCCTCCTCGACGCTGAGCATCCTCCATCCTTTTTTATTCCAGCCGGAACTGAATCCTGAATGCCAAGGAGACATTTAAGTTATTTATGAACAGATGTGTTTACAGAGAGAAAGAGGGAGCAAACGCTGTTCGGGATTAAGTTTCGATCATAAATGAATGATCATCTCTTAAGTCGCTGTAGAACAAATATTGAAGTGGTGACATGGCCCAGCCCACCTGCCCCTCCACCCCGACCACATTGCCCTTAGCTTCTTCCCATGACAGCACCTCCAGAGAGCAGGGGGGCCCCTCGGCGCCCCTGCTCCGCCCCTTTCACGCCAGCGGTGCCCTTCACGTGCCGCTGGGGCGCCCTGCATCGCCCTTCGTGTTTGCTGTGCTCTCTATCTCTGTTTCTCTCCCTGGCAGGGCAGCATCACTTGAAGACATGTCTGTGCCCGTGTGACAACATGTAGACCTCATTTGTGCTATGACCTTTGGCTCATGAAACAATATTTTAACATTGCCAGGTTCTAGTGATTTAAAACAACTGCCCTCTTGGTTCACATGTGCTCTCTGTGTTGATGAGGTGGTGTCCACAGAGCAACCAGCACCCTTAGATGGAAGGCAGGGGCTGCCGTGGCCCCAGGGGCCACACAGCCCTGCAGACGCCAGGTGCCCGCCCGCTCCCCAGGGCCCAGGGCAAAGGGTGGTGGCACTTGGACAGTCTCTTCCAATATCCTGAGATGCTCCTCTGACAGCGAGTTTCTATTCCTGTCTTCTCTCTGCTGGTCAATCCACCACCAAAAGCAAAAGACAATTTTCCACTCACTGAAGTCATCTGACTCATTTTATCATGTGTGCTAGTGACAGGGAATGCCAGAACTGCCAAAGGATACCAAGTGATTGTATGACGATTTGCATGACCGGGTTTAATTCTTTACCCTGTAGTCACTTGTGTGTCCCCCGAGGCTGGGATGCGTGAGCATCCCACTGTAATATAAACTTCCTATTATTTACTCTCCCCACAGTTTCATTTCTCTCCTCTGTTAAGTTACTTAGACCTTTCTAAGAAACTCCATGAAATGAAGTACTGTTTATAACACTATGCGGGAAGAGGAAAAATGTTCACCCCAAGTGGAAAATCTTACTGGACACATTTGAAATAAAATCATGCATACCTGACACACTGCCTCAAGAATCCAATCATTGTGGGCTCTGCTTCTATTTAAAATAGTTAGTCTGTTTGAGAAATTTTAATGCTTCAAATCCTGTAGCTAGCACGCTAGCCATCTGCAGTGAGATGCAGGAGATGAGTATTAGGAACCCATAGTCTTTACAAAAATCCAGCGGATTAACATGGTCCCCAGAAACAACCAGGGACATAACTAGAAACTGGCACATAAAGGGATAATTGGGCCAATCTTAACTGCTGTCAATTATATTTTACCACTCTGAAAGAAGAGAGCTCTTTGCGGATGACGTAACATTCTTTAGGCTGTCTTGGCTGCTCAGAAAACTACCTGCTCACCGTTCCATGTTGTCAGAGGTCTAACCTGGCTGCAAAGGACAGGGTTCAAGTCCTCCCAGCACCATTGGCCACTCACCAAATCTACCTTCTATGCCTACTTTTTTTTTTTAACCACTTTTATATGTGCCCCAAAACACATACAGCTCTGCTTGGCCCTAATGACAGTGTCTTGAGAATGCTCAAGTTCCCTCCTAGTAACAATAGTAAACGAAATTCGATGACAATGAAGTTCAAGCATTCACTCATCTGATCCTCCGCAGAGGAATTCACCGTCCTGGAAACCAGACATTTAGCCAGAGGTTTTTGGACTCTTGGCTATTTATTGTAATGCAACCACACTGTGGGCATTAAAGAGCTAGAATAGAAATATTTTGCCAGGGAAGCACCTGAGTTCATTTCTTCCCAAGCAGTTTCCTCTTCTTTTTTAAAAAAGATTTTATTCATTATTTTTAGAGAGAGGCAGGGAGGGAGAAAGAAAGGGAGAGAAGCATCAATATATGGTTGCTTTTCACCTGCCTCCAGCTACAGACCTGGCTGGAGACCTGGCAATGTGCCCTGGCTGGGAATCGAACCAGTGGCCTTTGGGTTCGCAGGCCAGCATCTATCCACTGAGCCACCAGCCAGGGCCCAGTTTTCCCTTCTAATGCAAGAATTAAAAACAAGCTCCTTTAGGAACCATATGTATGTATTTATGTCCAAATCTGGGTCACCTCAGTGCTATTAGCTGGTGGAAAAGCTTGTGAATGTTGTTTTAGGGGATGCCACCCACGAGGGGCAGCCAGCAGGGTTGTTACAACCTACAGGCGCGCTAAGCTACTGCCAACAGCAACAGGAGATATTTGGCTCCATTTCTAACACGCTGGACACCCTGAATTTTGATGCCTTTTGCTTGGCATTTCCATTAGGTTTATTAGAAACTGGGAGTTACAGACAAAACATTTTTCAGTGAAAGAAATGGTATTTTTCATTGAAATTGGTAAGATGTTCTCATTTTAAAAGCAGTGAAGAATCATTGAAAACTTGACTATTGCTTTGACCTTTAGTCAGAAGCAGGAACTCCTTTCCTGTTGTCTGGAAATTCGTAAGCAAATGTGACAGCATTGGTCCAACAGCCAGCCCAGCCTGGATATGCCTGATGACCCTGTGGGGGGTCATGCCTGCGACCAGGCCTGTCACTCTCCTCTGAGGTGGGCATCTACCTGCCAGGTTCTGTGTGGGAGGGACTAGACCCAGACCCAGCAGGGGGGCTGGCTGGGGTCATGTTCCCACACAAGCTGAGAAATCCACCTCTCCTCAGATAGGCAGCGGGGGAGGAATTAGACCAGGGTGCAGGTGTCCACATCTTGTCAGCTCCATAGCCCAGTTTTCAGTGGGGACTTCAGTACACCCAAAGGCCACAGGGCCAAACCCATTCACATTTCCCATCAGCCCAAACTGGTCCCATCAAATGGTTTTCCTGGCCTGACTGCTCTTCTTGTTCCTAGATGGCCCCCCACCCCCACTGCAGGCCAAGAGCTGTGGATGAGACACACACATGGTTTATCTGCTTTCTGGAAGATCAAGATTACTTAGGGCTTAGGAAGTTCTATATAAGCAAAGTTATCGCCCAGTTTCACACACGCATGTACACACTCACATGCATGTATTCTCTAGAAGATTCACAATCTTTACAATACACTTCTCAGAAAAAAAAAAAAAAAAAAAAGAACAACAAGATTTAGGCCCACACTTTTCAGCTTCCAAGTTCAATCCATCTATTAAATTTCAACCTTATTTTTTGAAAGGAAAATCTGTGGACTAGTGAAAAAGACCCTGGATAGAAAGTCAAATGCCCACTTTACCTGCTTGAGACTCAGTTCCCTCTACTATAAACTCCTACGAGACTGGTGTAAGAATTGACTGCATCATGAGGGAAAGTGTTTGGCAAACCCAAAATTATCATGTGGACTTCACATGTCTTTTTAAATGCTACCGTGAAATTTACATTTTGATAGGCGTTAATTAAAATACACTTGATTAAAGGCTCAGATTGAACAATTACAATGGTTCAGATACATTATATGACCTTGTAGTCATATACTGATTTTCTGTCTCCAAATCCCGACTTTGGGTCAATGACCCAAACTTATTGGCCATCCCTCCATTCACTTAGATATAGGGACTGCAGAAATGCAGACACATCTTCTTTCATGGGCGAACTCATAAGGAAGAACAGATAGGAACCAGCAACAATTGAGTGGAGATCAAAGACATATAAATGCTAAGCTGCAGGGCAGACATTTTGCAACCAGAGGATTCCTAATTGAGAACTAGGGAACTTTCAAAGCTGGGCAAGGGGAAAGAATGGGTGTAGAAATGGGGAAGAGCTGAGGTCCCTGCATAGAGGGCATGGTCTTCATCTACATTGGCCCTGGAGGGAGAACTGGGCAGCTCCCTGCCACTGCTCACCTGCGAGGACCCTGTCTACAGACCTGCCTGATGCAGTCCAACCTCACAGCCTCACATGGCAATGAGGCTGGGTCCTTACCTAAGGATTATATCACAGTGTTTTATCTGAACCCTTCTAACAGCATGAAAAATTTAATTAGAATTTGCTTTCTGAAGAAGCAGAATTAGTTCAGATGCAGCTAAAACCCTCAAATTTGGCAAGCCACTTAGTCTGGACTTCATACACTCTACAGCAGAGAAAACAAGCTAAGAGAGGTTGAGTGGTTTTTCCAAAGCCAGCTAGAAAAATAAGCCAAGGCCTCTCTCTTGCTGGTACTGTCTTATCCTCCGTGATGCCACGGGTGAACCATTCGGCAGTTCACACAGTCCACACCCTTAGCCAAGCGCTGAGTTAGCGGAGCCACAGGTCTTTTGAGCGGGCTGAAACACACCCAAAGTGATCCACTATGTGCCAAAAGCAAGTCACGCAAAAGGCAGAACTTCCACCCCTGACCACTTCAGAAAGCGGTGGTGAGGGACTTAAACCTCAGCCCATGTGATCACAATCAGTATTTGTTTTTTCCTCCAAAGTCATTAAAATAATATACAGCTCTGTTCCTTGACTTTATGCTGCATTCTACCTTATCGCTCTGATTTTGGCAGGCTCCAGTTTACATAGTATTGAGTATCACTCAGTCCCAGGACCCATCTGACATGCAGGATGTGGTCAATGAACTGAAAATGCCAAATAAACATGATTGACATCCTGGAAGGCAATAAGCAATGTTAGCCTCATTCCAGGGAAAACACAGGAGCAAAGTGTCCTGGCCAGAGACATAATCAAAGCAGAGGATGTGAACAGAGTGTAGATCTAAAGGGAAGCAAGATTTTATTTCAAGGGCTAGACAAATAGAATGGTCTAGGGGGGATCAGCCCCCAGGGTCATCCCCTTGGTCAGTAAGGTAGTATGGTTGAGAGAATGAGTACCGCACTGCTTCCCACTACTGATTCACTCTGGCATTTACTTATCCCTCTACTGGAGGCAAATTAAGTGCCTGTCCTTTGTAGACATGCAATCACTTTGCATCTGTAGATCTCAGGCAACCACTGGTGATGACACTAATCGAGCAAAAATAGAACTGCTGTAACTTGATGTCCTAGGTTTCTTCCTGCAAGATGTCCTGCTTGCCTCCTCAACTGATTTGCCTTCATTCCTTGAACACTGCCTCCATATGACGATGGTAGGCTGCTGATCTACATACTGTGGGCTACTGCAAACTTTCCCACTATCATCACAACTCACATTGTGGCTTTGGTGTATACCCTTTCCAAAGCTGTCCTATTCTGTGGTCCACAAGAGGAAAGAGGAAAAATTGCATGTGCCATAAAATAAATAGGAAAGACATGTTGGTTAGTGGAAGAGAATAAATGCATGAGTCAAGTAGTCTAGAGGCACTGTCCTAATTGGAAAAACAAGGATTCTCAAAAGAAAGACTTTAAAACCAATAAATGTCTTTCCATGGAATGTTGGTTGTGTCCTTGAATGGTCTATATGCAGTGTCTATTGGGCTTCCTTGTGGATTCCATGTTCATTACCCTCTGTGGTCCATTGTGGGTGGCTCTGTGTCACGTGGTGCCCTTTGATCTTCTGTGCTTTGATTTATTTATATTTTAAAACATGTCATGGATATTCTCCATAAAAGTCAATGAAATGTAACTGAACCATATCTAATTAAACATCAGTGTGATTTAGAAGATATTTCCTTCAGCTTCCATTTGCATTATACAGATTTATTAATGTTTGCCAAAGATCTCCATTAAATTGGAACTGTGTGCTTAGCACAGCATTGTAGCCTACAGTAATACAATTTTCAAAGAAACTTCTCTAAAACTGTTATAGAGTGGTAATTCTGCAAAGTGACAATTTTCACATCCCTACGCTCAACCTACTTAAAGGGTACCTTAACTAACTTTTTACATGAATATAGAAGTTGATGCTTTCATTTTTTATTTTAAACTGTTTAGCAGAGGAATTTATCCACCCTGTGTCAATATTTGAGATTATTTTCCTATCAAGAGCCCATTTTTCATTTAAAATCTGAGACTGGGACAATTTTCCTATTGAATAGACATAGCTTTTGAAATCAAACTGCCTGGAATTCCCTCTGACTCCTATCACCTGCGGATGAGAAACTTAGGCTCCAAGACACTTTGTTTTCATTTTCTGAACTAACCTTGTGAAAGTAATGTCTACTGACATGAGCTGAGGGCTGCTGTAACAAAACAGGCAATGTGTGGTCATCCTGACAACCCAGGCCTGGCATGTAACTGATACTGAACACATGACTTGGGAAATAACAATGAGAGTGATCTGGAATGGTCAAATTGACAGCCTGTGTTGGCTGTTAGGCCCTACTTCAGGTTGTTCATTTCAGTGAATCCAAATCCTTTTCTTTGGTTGAAGACATGAAAGATCCACCACCAACAGGGCAATAGTTCTGAATTTCTCTTGGGCAATAGAGATGGATGAGTTTCCAATCACTCACCGACCTCAGGGAATCTCCAATCCTACATGGAGGTGATTGTGCTGGCTTGGGCTTGGCTAATCTGTGTCCAGAGATATAGTTTTCATTCCTTTTTGTTTAAGAATGTATTCATTTATTCCTGGAGAGAAGGGCAGGGAGGGAGAAAAAGAGGGAAAGAACCTCACAACCCACGCATGTGCCCCAACCAGGAATCGAACAGGTGACCTTTTGCTTTGCAGGACAATGCCTAACCAATTAAGTCACAGAGGTCAGGGCCAGAGATAGAGTTTCCTTAAAGCAAAAGTAAAAAAGCCAACAGAATTGCACCTGGACCCTAAAACTGAGAATTCAAGGTGTGGCCTCTCCTTTAGAATGGAGACTGGTCAAAACTACGGAACATGCATGCTAGCGAGCTCTGCCTTGCCTGTCGCTAAGTATTTGTCTTAACGAGTTTTATTATACCAGGATCAATACTACTTATTAATGAAAACAAGTTATTTTTACTTAAACACAAGGAAATAGTAGGACTGTTGAGTTAGATGGATACACATTCTGTTTGCACAACCATAGTTAAAATCAATCTATTCAACCTTCTGTAGGGATCATGGATGACAGTGCCAGGAGTGGGCAACAGGGTCAGGATTTAGGTAACTCTTAAAAATATAATTTTTTTTTTAATCTTAACATATGCCAGAGCATTGTTTTAAGCTTTTTTTTTTTTTTTTCTTTTTGGTCATGAAAGACTTTTAAAATACATTATTTCAAAGATTAAATACAATCAAATACTTCTAAATAACTTTCCCATGGAAAACCACTCCGGTTTTTTTTTTTGTTTTTTTTTTTTGTTTGTTTGTTTGTTTGTTTTCCTTTTCTACATTTGCAAAATTTTTAATTTCTCAAAGCCCTTTTAGCATTATTTTTCTTATAGCAGCCCATAGCAATGCTGCCTGGTAGAGTATTATGCCAAGCTTGTAGATAGAAAATAGGCATTTTTAAAGCATGCTTGACTTTTCTAATGTGATTTTTTTTCCACATGGCAATTACTTTCCTGTCACCTAAAAGAACTTTGAAACCTCTGATTCCAAGGAATAGTTGTAACGACTTTTCAGATGTCATCCTCTGTCCACACTAAAGATCATTTGGCATTAGACAGTATTTTTGTGGCAAATTCTGTGTATCTACACACATGCATATACACAACTGATTTATGTGATTTATATAATCTTATTCTCATTGTTCCAAGGACTTTCTTCTCACTTTACTCTAGTTTCTACGTGTTATGGTGGTACTTCTCCATAAAATACAATTTCTGGAACAACACACCATTCCATGAATCCTGCCTCCTCCCTTCTCCTCTGTTCTGTGGCCTGGAGGCTCCAGGGGATCTCTGTTCTCACCTGCTGGGGGTTCGTGTCCTGTCAGCTGTCCCCAGAGCCCTGGACTTCATGGCATCCAGGATCCCACCTTCCCACCACATTCAAATGGTGGGACCACATGTTGCTCTTGGTAAATGATAGCATGGAGCTTGCTACAGCTTACCTTAAAAGGCTCGTGTGGGAAACAAGAGCACAGGCTCTGACTTCCCATCTCCGTGCCCATTATTTATTTAATAAATGAACTGGAAAGGGACGTAGAGGTCAGTGGAAATGACCCTGTCATTTAATTTAGTTCAGACTGCACCAGGCTGAGTCCTAAGCTCAGCACCTGTTCAAACACACTTTCTCCCTATCGCATAGAAGGTTTTAAAACTAGCCTATTTCACTGATTTCTAGTAGTGAAAAGGTTCTTTATGACAAGGGAACTAGAGCCTCAAGATCTCATTTTTCCATAAGGGTGTGTTAAGGTACAGGAAGTTAAATTCAGGAGCTAGGGTTCTTATCTAATCTCTTATAAAGCTAGGACCAGAAATGGGGACCTTATCACTTCTAGTCATGTTGCCTTAGAGTATAAAATATATCTACACACACAGATGCAGGTGATGCATCTAAAACCTAGGCACTATCTTGAAACATGAAGAGAAAAAATATATATATAATTATAGCACTGGATTGAATAGTGGGGCCCAAAAAGCTATATCCATGCCCTAATCCCAGGAACCTATAAATGGGAAGTTATTTTTTATGTTTATTTTATTTTTGAAAAGATTTTGCTTATTATTTTTAGAGAGAGGGGAAGGAAAAGAGGCAGAGAGGGAGAGAATCATTAATATGTGGTTGCCTTTCACCTGCCTCCAACTAAGGACCTGGCTGGAGACCTGGCTTGCAACCTGATTATGTGCCCTGGCTGGGGAATCGAACCAATGACCTTTGGCTTTGCAGGCCAGCACCTTATCCACTATGCCACCAGGCAGGGCTGGAAGTTATTTTTCAAAAAGAGTCTTTACAGATGTAATGAAGTTAAGGATCTCAAGATGGGATCATCTGGGATGAAAGCAGGACTCTAAATCCAATGGCAAGAGTTCTTATAAGAGAAAGGTCAAGGGAGATTTGGCATTTCTCTAGGCATCACTATCAATGTGGGAATTTATATGCACACCCACATGTACACTCTTTCTACCCCCGGCTCTAGGTAAGGTGCCTGCCTCCTCCGGGATCAATCGATCATTCTCCCCGGGGGGATCCGTCCACATTGGCTTCTCCTGAGCATTGTATCTGGCCTCCCAGATCCAGCTCTCAGCATCCAGTGCTGGGGTCAAGGGTGGGTGCAGGCTGGCATTGCTTCTCCGTGCTCACTTGGGTCAGTTCTCCCAAGGCCCTGCAGTAGGAGGGACACTGGGCCGGGCCTGCCTCTCTGGGGGAGGTTGTGGGGAGAAAGCTGGAGGCACAGCCAGTGTGATTCCTCCTGGTACAAGAGGCCTCTCCAGGTCAGCTCCTGTCTGGAGTGCCCATGATGACTCCTCTGCAGTGAATCACCGCCTGCCCAGTGCGCCTTTCCTTTAACTACATTTCCCTCCGTCACCTGTGCTCTAAGTGAGGCACACCTAAGCGGAGAAGTGGGCTGACTCACCAGCACTGTGGGTCCTGCAGATGCTGCCTCACAGCCCTGACTCATTGCCCCTCCGCCACCTGCCCCCTCCTGGCTGGGAGCAGACATCTGCTGGATGATTAGAGAAAGGAACTTCAATTTTCGTATAAAAAGGGAAGTCTTCCCCAGGAAGGGAAAATGGTCACCTTGGCCATATCGCAGCCCTCTGAGAGCCAAAACCCCTGCCCACCCCTCCCCCAAGACAGGCCCCCTGCCTGGGCCTAAACACACAGGAGAAAAAGGCTGCTCCCTTCCGCAGGGTCTCCAGGCCAACCTGGGGTACTTGCTCCTCTCTCTCCACCAGCAGAAGGTTCAGTCTTCTCCCAAAATGAATCTGTATGGAATCCCACCCCGCCCCCAACTAAAGAGCCCCTGTGTTCCTCAACCTCCAAGCCACTGCCGGTTCTCACCTGTTCGCCAGGATGCAGTCCCACCCACGGCTCTGCCTGACTTGAGCATAGCAGGTGCTGTACGGTCTGGTGAAGGGTTAACTAGAAAGAACATTTTCATTAGAAGGAGAGAGGCTCGACCTCAGCCCCTTTTCTAAGCTGGTAGCTTCTGCACAGCCTGTGCCAGTGTGTGGGTGGTTCTGGAAGAGGTTAATTACTTTTCTGCCCAAAGTTGATGCAGGCAGGGACTGCAGGAGCCTTGGGAGTTGGGGAGGGGTGAAATAATCAAGCTTCAGTGGGACCAGCTTCTCTCATCCGAATGAAGAGGGGCAGGTGTGCCTTCCCACTTGGACCTGGTTCTGGTGGTTCCCATGGGAGAATGGTTCCAAAGACCACGTGGCTCAGAGCCCTGGGGCTGGCCAGGTCAGGGGTCTGCTGCTGGGCATGGCCCTCAGGAGGGCACGTGCCTTCTGATTCCCAGCCTAAAATAGAAGACGGCACTTCTCCACCGCAAATAGTACACGAGCCAGCCGCACAAGCAGGACCTGGGCAAAAATATCTGTCTGGAACTCACCCTGTAATTTACTTTCCCTCTCATATGGAGAACTATACTTTTTCTTCCCGGAGTTTCCTTTCTTCCCCTGCAATTCTGAACATTGGACGGAAGTAGGGGATGCGTCAATGACAGGTTCCCATTCTACTGGGGCGCCCAGGGGAGCCTCCGGAACAAGCAGGTGGGAGCGGCTGCGGGGCCCCTCGGAACCGCAGAGTTCACACAGCATGGGCGCAAACTGCCCACTTGAGCTTTCTAACGTTCTATTTGTGGGGGTTCTCTTTTGTATTTCTTCCCACTTCAGTAGGGAAAAGCTTATATTTCCTGTAAATATTTACTGGAAAAAAAAAAAAAAGTGTGGTGAGGAAGCCATGAGAAACCAGAAAAGGAAACTATGTGATCATGAGCCTCCATAAGGGTGCGTGAGCAAGGGGTGGGGCGCAAGGTGGGAATGAAAATACTTCACAAGCTATTGCTCCATCAGGCGAATAAAGGAGCGTGAGGGAGGGGAGACTCCAGGTTTAGGGTGAGGCTGGTGGAGGGGAGTGGGAGGGGAGAAGGGAATAAAGGAAGGTTCCAGAAGGTTCCAGCAAGATCATTTCTCCACGTTCCCCGGTGGCCTCTGCAAGAGGAGAGCAGCTTCCTGTGTGCACTCTCAGGGGTGGGGGGTTAACCTGGGGAGGCCCCCTGACGTCCGGCAGAGCTCAGGCCGGCCTGGAGACCGCAGCTCACAGTGCCCAGCAGCTGCACGCTTCCAGGAGCATTCTCAACGATGAGAGCAAATTTGAGAAGACAGCTTACACGCTGGGACTGGGCTCATGGTGGGTGGAGCAGGGCAGCAGGACACACCTGTACTACCTGCATGCACGACCTGCCACAGGTAGATACACACAAGAGTTAGGGAAAACTGAGGCCTGATTGAAGGCACACTTACGGCCCCCAAAAGCTAGAGCCTGGGGTGCTGCTGTCTTTACTCCCTGCGGAGTCTACTAACCCAGGGCAGCTGGCACCACATTTCAGCTTCCATGAAGACCTCCACTGTACTGTACCTATTAACCTCTCAGGTTCCTACCTACCACCCAGAGCTGTTTGCCCAGTGCCTCCACAGAGCCCCATTGCCCTTAATCCCACCTCCGGTCACCCTGATCCTCTGTGTCTCCATTGCTCGTGTTGAAATGCTATAGGAGGTTCTCCTGTCCCAGAGACAGCCTGAACTGAGAACTGCTGCCACCACAGTGAGGGGGCATTTGGAGGAAAGCAAGAGATAAAGGCCAGTCCAATGGGCTTTACCCTAGACCTATTCCTACAGAATTCTGTGCCCAGCCACACCGGGTTATGGCTGGCTGGGCTCCTGCCCTGGGCCCAAGGGTGTAGATTCTGAGTCCTCAAGCCATCCAGGGCCTCTGAGTGAATGCCATCACTCTGCCTTTGGGGGAGAATGACAAACAGCCCCCAGGCCATGGCAGAACCTCTGTGGGCATCACCAGGTGGCAATTCTATAGCGTGAGCATCCTGCTCATTCCCTGTGCCCTGCGCCCTTCCAGTTTGGACCTGGCTTAATGAAGGTGCACGGTCACCTCCAAGTTGCAGCGGGAGGTGGGGGGTGTGTTTTTCTTGCTCTTTAAAAGAAGAACACAATGCTTGCAGGTCTAACGTCTGTCTAGGCAAGTAGAATTCTTGATGGAAATTTGTAAATGCGAGCTGTTCTCTTTCCTGCACAGCATGTATTATTTATATCTTCTTTGGAGAGGAACACACTGGACCTTGCAGATTTGGGGTAGCTCTTCCGAATAACTTTTTTCTCTGTACTGAACTGTAAATGTTTGGCAGGGGAGGAGCAGGTAAGCTGCTCAGGTATTCTGAGACTGCTGATGCAGCGCTTCTGCCCAGGGGCCCACTCAGGACAGGCCGAAGGCTGTGAGCTACTTCCCAGCAAGAAAGCACTTCCCAGGGAGGTGATGACAGGGACCCGTGCTCCTCCGCCAGGCTATACGGGGGAGATGAGCCGACCGCCATGACATGACAGAAGGTGCTGGATAAACATTACCTGTCAATTTCACGTACCCCACCACCAGCAAACAAATATTTGTTGAATAAATAAGTTTATTGATGTTTCTCCCTTGCCAGACAAGATAATCTATTTGGAGAACCTGTTTATTTTTCCATATTAGAGGTTTAGAAATGTGTCTAATTGTCAAGTTAAAGGAACCCTGGGGCTCATCCAGCCTGTGGTCTCTGACCCTGGCTGCACACGGGAGCCTTCGAAAGGCCAATGCCCAGGCCTTGCCCAGGCCTGTGAAGTAATGTTCCCAGGAAAGGGTAGGGGATCATCTAAAGGCTCCCAGGTGGCTCCAGGGTGCAACGTCAACATCATCCACTGTACAGATGGAGAAAGTGGGGCTCAGACAGAACAAAGACTTGCTGATGGGCAGCTGGGATGGGGTCTCTGGTCCTGGCTTCCTGTCCAATGCTCCTCCTAGCTCAGCTGTCACAGGGAAAAGGGAACCATATAGATGCCACCCATGGGGCAGTGAGCCACAATCTATTCTCCCAGTTAACCTTCACTTCCTCTGCCCACAGAACATGCTGTGCCCCTGTGGGCAGGAGCTGGGGCAGCTGAACCTCAGTCCCCTTGTTCCTCAGGCCTCTGCAAAGAGCCACCACACACAGCCAGCAATGAACAGTCCCAAACCCATGGATCTCAGGGACACAGAACAGCAGGTGGACATAGCCCTGGGTAGTCTGGGCATTTACAGAAGCAGCTCAGGGACAGAAGAGGTGTCTGCCAACTTTGGCTTCCATTTAACCCTTTGCAGAATGTCTATTTCAACCAGTGGCAAAATGAAAGTGCACTGTGGATGCAGAGCTGGGACCTAACCCAGGACTCGGTGTGCAAACTGCACAGCATTGGCTGGGACCAAATGAAGATGAGGAATGGCTTTGTGAATCCTTTCCACTTTTTACGCTTTGATGGAGGGTTTGAGCAAGAAACAGGTGGCAAAGGTGATGAGGGGAGGAGGGGGCATGGCCAGGCAGACCACTGGGCTTTGCATTTGTATTTGTCTCCACTTCCACTTGCTGTGGTGACCTGCTGAAGCATCTGCACCTCTCTGCACTTCAGTCTCTTCATTGTCAAAGGCAGCTGCGATGAATCTTCCAAAAGCTATTCTCCATGCTAAGTAATCCAATCTGCATAAAGTGCTTAAAGCAATGCTTGGCACCATAGATGTCCTTGCGTGTCAGCTGTGGCCAGGTATCCCTCCCTTTTCTGCTCCACTTCCTCTTCTGTCCAGTGATTCAAATTGCTGCAGTGCCGTGGTTGGTTTCTTTCACAGAATCATTTGTCCCAGAGTGTACCTGACCCTGTCATGTGGAGGCGCAGGAGTGCTATGGGTACAGTGGTGAGCAGGACCCAAGGAACAGGGAAATCTATGGAGACAAAAGTAGATTGGTGTTGCTCAGGGCAGGGCTAGGGGAGCAGGAAGGTGATAGCTAAAGGATGTAGGCTTCTTTTTGAAGTGATGAAATGTCCTAAAATTTGTCATGGTTGCGCATATCTGGATGTCTCAAAACTGTTGACTTTAACACATTAAATAGTGAAGTGTGTATGATAGGTGAGTTCCATCTCAATAAAACTGCTTTAAAATGTCATTTCAATGGAAGCATCGTCTGAGTCTTGTGAAAAAGTGGGTACAGGAAATGAAAATAACGGAAGACAAATCCCACTGGGATGTGGGTGTAGCATCTTGGTGGCAAGAATGTGCTCTGTCGTGTGTCAGCTCTCCTCCATTCCTGGGCCTTGTCAGCCTTCTGGGCTCCGAAGTTCAAGGGTGCGCAGGGTGTGAGGAGAGATTGGGGAACAGCCCAGACCCCTCCAGGGCACAGACACAGTGGGACACACACAATAATGAACCCGCTGCAAGGTAATCACAAACCGAAGGTTTTAAACACAGAATTTTAGCATCTTGAAAGCTAGAGTGAGAAAATAAATTCATCCTCAACTCTGAGTTCATACCTCCAGGCCTCTCCATTAGGCTGAGATGTTTCCCAGATTTGGGCAAAACGGCAGGTTAGATTTATGAGCCTGGGAGGGATGGAGTCCCAGTGCAGCCATGTCGGTATTTGCTGTCTGACCAGGAACGAGCCATCCAACTTCCATCACAGCCTTCTCAACTACGCAGTAAAGGTCACAGACACAGACTTTTAGAAACTTGTTTCTGCTCAAATGCAATAAAAAATTATTGTAAAGCATTTATATCTGTCAAGTCTTTGAAAAGTGCTGAGTGCTAATAAAACGGCTATGCCAAGGTTACAGCTGCCCCTCTCTGACGGTACATTTTACAGACCAGCACAGCAAAGGAAAGGAGAGAAAAGTTGTTGTGTTTTTTTAAAATTAGACATGAGCAGGTATGGAATTTTCCCCCAGCATTTTCCAAACTGCAGACTTTCCTTCTCTACTGCAGCTGTTGAACACAGATTTAGTTAGTCAAGTGAAGAATATTTCTTCCTGGGAAAACAGCTTCCATTCGATGTTGTCTTATTATTTCTGTGTCATCCTCCTTTGATTCTGCTGGAGTGGGAGGGTGTCTTCGTGATCTCCTGCACAGCCATGGCTACAGAGACCCTCCAGGAAACAGAGGGGCAGACACTCCCATCCGTCTCACTAGTTTTTCTCCCACACATCTAGGGAGAGGAGGGGCCAGCTAGTCCAGGGCATGCTCACGAAGAGTACATGAGGCCTTGCTCCCATCTATTTCTAACCTGACAGATAAAAACAAAAGAGAAGCAAGATGCAAGAAAGGTTGCAAGGGAGGGTGTGGAGGAGAGAGCCATTGTGCATGGCTGGTGGGAATGTAAATTAGAGCCACCACCATGGAAAACAGTGTGGAGGTTCCTCAAAAAGCTAAAAATAGAACTACCATGTGATCCAGCAATCCCACTTCTGGCTGTTTATCTGAAGGAAACAGAAATACTACCTTGGACCTCGTAGGCCTCCCCTGAGTTCTTGGCACCCGGCGCTGTAAGCAGACCCTACCTACTACCGGATAAACCCATGTGGCTGAGGCCCAAGCTGTCCCAGTTGTGACTCAGCTGTAACTGGATTCTCTCTCAGCCCAGGGGTGACAATGAGGCCTCAAATTCCCAGTTGCAAAGAGCCCCATTTAGGTAGCTCTAAGTCTTGGCTTGCTAGTTCATTGTGAGTACCCTTAGGAGTAGGTCAGTTCCAGGAAGGGGGATTCCTTCTCCACTTCCCTGCAGGCCATAAAGAAGCTGCCTGCAACCTCCCTGTGGGGCCAGCTAGGAGGGAGGCCTGTCCCCGAGGAGGGCGCTGAGGCAGGTGAGGCTGAGCACAGTGTGGGGCAGCCAGGGGAGCTGAGAAGTGGACAGGGCTGCAGCCCTCAGCACCCACCTTTGCCTCCTCTGCTGTCTGAGTCTTCCAAAGCCACAGAATGACCACTTTCTACTTTCATCTCTTCTATGGCGAGCCAACTTTCAGGCCCAAGGGGCTCCTGGAAACGCCTGCTCTGGCAGACCCCCAAATGAGCCATGGTGTCCAGAAGCTTTCTGCTAACACAGGGAGTCTGAGCCCTCGCCAGTGTGAGCTGGGTCCTACAGACATGAATGGAGGGTGCCCTTCTCTGGGAGAGGAGGCAGCCTTCCTGGATGCCTAACCCAGGCTGGAGGGTTTGGGGTGACTTCGCCCTGAGAGCTCTGTGACCCAAACTGGTCTGCCACCTCCCAAGTTTCACTTGAGGCAGGCCCTGGGTCTTGGCAAGCTGGCTGTCTAGACACCAGGGCTCTGGCCAAGATCAGCCAGTTTTCCAAAAGAGCTCGTGGCACTCTTGGCAGAGATAACAGAGAATGGCCTTCCAGTAGCACAGCCAGCCCATAACACTCTGAAGAGCAATGACACTGAATCTAACTTGCAGGGTTTTCCTCCAGCAAAGCCTTTCAGAAGCCAGGTGGCTCTGGGAGGCATGACTTGGCTCAGAAAGTCCACAGGCAACACTTTGAAGAAGTGAAATCTGAGCAGCCACCAAACCCCTGCAGGGACCCTGTCACCTTCTCTCTGTGATTGCTGCCTCATATGATGGATGGACAGGGGTATCTGCAAGGAGCTGAAGGCCCAGACAGCTGAGACCTCAGCCCCTCCTTAAAAACATAAAATCCCGTGGCTTTGTGGTGGGGTGGGGGGGAGAAGACTTGCTGCTTCTCCATGGGGTTGCAGAGGGGTGAGCAGCATCCCTTCCAGCTTAGCTGCAGGGACGGCTGGGAACCTTCATTCTTTTCAAGGGACAAAGTGATGCCTCAGAGAAAATGGAGTTTCCATTGGTAAGAAAGTGAGGGGCAACCTTTGCACGGGCAAGCAGCACCTGACCTGAAACACAGAGAGAGAAGTCCTTTTCAAGGAAACGGGTGACTCCGTGCCCCAGAGGCAGTGAAGGGGCTGGGATGTCAGGCTTCTGGGCTGAGCAGTGAACCGGGCTGCGAAGGGCAGGCAGTGGGTGTAGGCTGCCTTCTCGGGTTGCAAAGGGACAGAGAGAAAGGTTTTAAGCTTGCCTTCCTCCTTGCCTTCCTCCAGCTGAGAGTACAGACAGTGTGAGGAGAAGCTGGGGGGTGGAGAGGTGGTAAACCGATGAATAACATGCCAAAGGCAGAGTCCTGCGGAGCCCACCCGCTAGGGGAGGGCAGGAAACAGCCTGGAAAGGAGGAATCTCTTTTGAGAGATGTCACTAGGCATCAGCAGCATTGTGTGGCATAGCAGAGAGAAGCTAGATCACTGAAGAGGTTCTAAAGTTTTAAACATTTGCAACACATGCTTTAATAGCAACTCATGAAGATACCTCAGTGGGGCTGTTCAGTTGGTTCAGTCACACAGTATTTGCTGCCAGGTTCTCTCTTGGACCAACATAAAATTGTTTGTTCAAGAACCCGGTATTTGAGCATGAGCAGGATTCTTTAATAATTGATAATTAAGCAACTTCCATAGAGACTCTGTTAGGAATGAAAATGGGCTGGGTTAACAACTTCTCTGTGGAAAAGACCTCCGAATGCCAAGCAGGTTGGTGTTTGCTTGACAAGAAAAGCCGGTTGCCTTACACGGAGGTCAGAGCGGGTCAGCCAAGGGCAGGAACAGGCGAGGGGCAGTTTAATGTCTGGGAAGGAAGATCTTTGCATGTCAGCAGGGGCTTCTTCAAAGAATGTTCACAGAGCACAGGCTCTGGACTTCATCTACAACAAGCTCTTGGGAACACAGTGCTTCTTTCCTGTGACCAGAAAGACAAAACCAAAGAGTTTCAAGGAAATCGCTGACAGACTTGTTCAGACTCTCTGCCGAGATTCTAGAGCAGCACAGAAAAAAATGGTGTGTGTGCTCAGGGTGGGGGTAATCCGGATCGTCTGAAAGACCTCACAACATCCTATCTCAAGACCTTTCAGACTTACACAATATACTTCTTGAATCTGGAATGTCTGTCCATCCTGGAAGAGAGATTTGGAAACTGAGACAAACCCACACAATTTTATAAACAGTGCATGTGTTCCCCTGCTTCTCAAGTCAAGTCCTCTTCCAGCCTTACACAGTCTTAATTACTACGGCTTCATAATAAGACTCGACATCTGCAGGCAAATCTTCCTTCCCCCTTATTCGTCTCTAGAATATTCACAGATACTCTCAGTCCTTTGATTTTCCCCACATGTGTTAAAATTCAGGTCAAGTTCATGAAAACCATGTTATAATTCTGAAGGGAACTACATTAAATCCAGAGATCTATTTGGAAAGGACTTATGTTTTCATGTGATTAAGTTGCCCTAGTCATAAACACAGAATATCCATCCATGTATTTGGTCTTTCTTTAATGTCTTTGTGTGTGCAGGGTTTCTGCGTATGGGTTTTAGAAATGATTTCCTAGATTTGTTCCAAAGTAACTTACAGACATTTTTCTATTATGCATTTTTAGGTATTAACTTTTGTATCTCAATTTTATATCTAGCAACCTTGCTAACTACGTATTTTCTTCTAATGGTTATAGACTTTTGTGCTATCTTTGTAGGTAGTCATATCATCTACAAATAAAGACAAATTTCCCTTATTTCCTATCATATCTTTTCTTTATATATAATGTCAAAACACCTAGAGATATGAGACATCCTTGTATTGTTGCTGACTTTAAAGTGATTCTTACAATGTTTCATCATTAGAATGATTTGTTTTGTTAGTTTCAGGTACCCTTTGTCAGGTTAAGAATATTACTGTTACTCTTAGTGTATTAAGAAAATTTTAATTTTTTATCATGAATGATTAACTAAAGCTATTTCTACATTTACTCATTTGATTTTTCTCTTTCAAAACAATGACAATGTTCAGATTTTCTAATATTAAATCTTCCTTACATTCCCAGTGTTGATTATCACCATTTTTACACACTCTGGCATCCAATTTGCTAATATTTTGTCTCTATATGTAATATGGGTCTGCAACTTATTTTTCGTGTATTATACTGGCTTCGTCTGGGTTTCAAGGTTATTCCTACCTCACAAAAGGAACAAAGGCTAGGTCTCAAATAAATTACTTTCCTGTCTCCACTGACCTACTCAAGTTAACCTGGCCATCTCAGGAAGCAAGATGGAAAGGAGTTCAAAAAGAAGCAAGAGGGACATTTTATAAGTTATTAAAATATAAACAAGTATCTGTTTTTATAGTCCTATTTCAGTGTTTTCCAACCCTGGCTGAAAATTAGAATCACACAGAAAGCTTTTTTAAAAGTGCTTATGACAGGCACACCCAGACCAATTAAATCTGAATCTCCTGGGCTGGGCCCAGCCATTTTTTTTTATTAAAAGCCCCGTGAGTGCACCTAATCTTTAGGCAGGATTTAAAAAACTGGCACATAAGAATCTACATTTTCTCTTCCATGAAGCAAGTCTCACAGATCTTTGTCTTATTAATGGACCAGTCTGTCAATTTATCAACCAGTGGCTATTTGCCAACTGCTGACTTATTCCTGTATGGTAACAATAGTGCTGATCACAGCAAAAACAACACCCACACACTCACCAGTATACAATGGAATGAACTATGGCTCATTTATTCAATGAAATCTAAGTAGCCACCCAAAAAAAGTTCAATAGAATGTTAATGATCTAGAGCTTATGTAGATGATAAAATAGTAGGTACTGATGATAACATTTCATCAAATATTGAGATAGAGAACAAAGTTACATAGGTAAGCAGCAACCACATTAACTGCTTTGTGTTGAAAGTAGAACTTGTTTCAGTTTGTTTTTCTGGGTTTTCCTCCCAGCCTGTTTGACATGCATAGGAATTTCTTATGCAAAAAAACAAAAACGAAAACAAACAAACAAAAAAAGCTAAATATAATGAGACTTAAATAAGTAGCTTATTTTATTCCAGGCACTTTTGTTACCCTCGCCCCCTGCAAATTGCTCATTTTAGCTCTAGTGCAGGGGAGAAGGGGTGTTTCTTTGGATTTGGATATCAAGAAAGGAATTAAGTCAAACTGGCATGGAAGTAGGACCTAGAAATTCAGGTGTAGCCCTTTTCTGGGCTCCTGTGTTTGTCCCTCTCAGGACCTACTTCTGCCTCCGTCTCCCCTGAAGTCCAGTCTGCCCAAGTCTGGCGTTTCCCATAAAGGGCTGCAGACGTAAGTCATGACCACATGAGCTTTTGAATCCAATGTGGTCCCTTTAGGTAAGTTGCTAAACCTTGCCAAGACTTAGTTTGTCATTTGTAAACCTAATAGAAAGACCTCAAATATTTGAGAATGAAATTTCTAGCAAAGTACCTATTGCATCAAACACATTGAGCAAATATGCACTATGAAATGTTAAGTGTTATTAATCATCACAAATGTTCAGTTAAACCTCACCATTTCCCTGTGTGAAGAGGCGACTGTGGGCCTGCTGGGAGTGCACAGCAGCAGGGACCGACAGTGGCTGCCCAGAAGAGCCAGGGGGCAGGGAGGCTGAAGTTCAGTGGAAAGGTGGCAGCTGGAAGGATGGGCTCCTTGGAAGTGAAACAGCAGAGCTGCAGGTGGAAGGACCAGGACCCAGAAGCCTTTCTGAGCATTAAGCTGGAAAGGCAGTGGCCACCCCTTCACCTTTGCCATCACTGATCTATCCCCACAGACCTGGATTTTATGGAGGCTGGACTCACTGACATAAATCAGGGTAGGTATAACCTTCTCATGGGCTTGATATCCCATCATTGTCACAGGTTCTGCCTGCTGTCCTTTGAGGAAACTATACAGGGCATGCCCATTAGGGGATAGGAATCTTGGGTGTCACTTTAGAATTCTGCCGACCACACCTTCCTGTGTAGCTTCCGCTAAATCAAACTTAACCTGCAATAACCAGGGTCGCCCCCCTGGGTGCTCCACTTGGTCTGTAGAGCCTCCTGGGTAAGGTTTCACTTTGACAGAAAAGGGATAAAAAGGAGCCTTTACACCTCCAAAGGGCCCAGCCTGCTTTGAAGAGCTCAGGGGCCATCATTTGCCAATCACAGGGGGCCTGTCCGGCCAGGGCAAGCCACTCCATCACCCTGGGAAAGGGAGCCCCTTGCGGTTCTCAATTAGCTGTGCCTGCTAGCTTCATCGTCTGGCTCCAGCTGTTGCCTCAACTTGAAAGAAAATAACTGGGTCAAATAAATGATTTCGAGAGTCTGGAGTAGTATTTCTGCTGATCACTGTCTGTGCTCTGGACACTGTCAGTTCTCGGAGGATGGCTGGACAGTGGTTGCCACCCAGGCTGCTCATTAGAACCAACGGAGACCCTGCAGAGTGCCCGGGCTCCATCTACCCAGCCAGCCACCCAGCCACCCAGCCTGGTCAGATGCTCTGGGCTGGGGCACCAGGGTGTTCTCAAAGCTGCTCAGGTCATTCAAATGGGTGGCTGGCGTGGAGAACTACTAGGCTAGATAATCATGTGGGGAGCAACTTCTGGTAAGATGAAAATTAGGGTACAGGCTGATTTCATTGCAGGGATATTTAGCTTATTAGAGCAAGAAGTGGAGCCCTGTGGGAGGTGGGAAAGCAGCCCGGAAAGAAATGGGTTCCCTGCAAGTGGGGAGGAAATGGCTTGTTGCCACACAGTCACAGTTATTCCCACAGTTGCTCCAGGAGGATTTGCGGAGTGTCCCCAGTGCAGGCTGTGGGGACACAGCCAGTTGTGCACAAGATTGACAGGGCCTCGTGGAGCTGATGGTCCCCCTGGGAATGTGCCAGAGCGACATAATGTGTCCTTAAAGCTGCTAAGATCCTGGGGTTTTTTTGTTTTTTTTTTTTTTACTGGAGCACAACAGTATTCAACTCTGCGTCTTCCACTTTTGGGTGAGAAAAAAAGATCACGGTGTATTAAGAGAAAGTGCATCTCTTCCCCTAGAAATTTATGAACAAAATAGAATAACTTGGGTTTGCTTTAAAATAATCTGGAGTGTGTGTATATGTGTGTGTGTGTGTGTGTGTGTCAGGGGAAGATTTTGTTACTTATTAGAGTCAGGTGATGGTTATATGAGGAGGGTTCATCATACCATTCTCCCCACTTTTGTATGTATAAAACATTTTATAATGAAAAGTCAAAATGACATTAGATTTATAAATCAAGAGGCAACTCTTGTTTTGATAATAAACATATCAAAAATTAAAAAGAAAAAAGCTGAGTTTAAATTGGGGGCAGAGATTGCTATACAAGAAGACCCTTAGCAATGCTGTGCTCTAATTGCTGTGCATTATGACTTGACACAAATATGAAATCCATGCTGGGCTGGAGGCCCTGCCCCCAGTTCAGAGCTGCCACAGCCCATTAGCTCATGACACAGAGATTGTCCCTTCTGCCGTGGGCCTGTCCTCCAATAAGTGCTCATGGGGAGGATGGCCAGGGTCCATTCCTCTTTGCACCCTCTGTACTTGACATGCTCTGTGGCGTAGAGAGTGCCTGGAAAATCAATGGATATTGATAGAATGGAAAGGAACCGACACAAGCCTTCCATTTGTTTCTTCTCCTACTAGGTCTGACCAGGTCCACATGGGAAACCCTTTCAGTTTGGGGATCCTCATTTCTGGAGGGTGTAAGCATGCCAGAGAGGGTGAAGATGTAGAGGGAAAAAGGCCTTACCCTTGGAACAAAGCCCCAGCAAAAGTACGCAAGTCTGTGACAGTCTGGTTGACGATGGTGACCACTTATTTCCCCACAGAGCACCCAACGGAAGACAAATGGGTTTGGAAATCAGGGTGAGCCTTCTGAGAGGCATACTAAAAATCTCTCAGTGGTGAACTCCCCACGCCAAGCGCATGTCACCATGCTGGGTACCCTGTAACAGGAAAGAAGGGAGGGAAAGAGAGTGGGTGGGGGGTGTGGGGGGTGTAGATGGGGTCCCCTGCACCCTGCACTTGAGCACAGCACCCTTTCCCTGGGAGGTCAGGTGCCACGTGGAAATAGCTGTAATTCTGGAGGCGGAAACCTGCCTGTCCTGAGCTCCTGTCCCCACTATCCAGGTCTGTGACTTAGAATGAATGCCCTTATCTACCCAGAATGTCATTTCCTCACCCACAGATGAGGAGGGAAGGCTGAGCGAGTTCTGAAATTCTGCATTATCTTGGCAGATAACAATGTTCTCTCCCGGGATTACAGAAGTTTATAATTGTCACTTTTTGTCTTCATGTCATCTTGTTAGTTTTAGCTATGATTTGTTTGATGCCAAGTCCTCACTATTATAGGCAATTCCCAATAATTTGGTACTATCTATTATTCCTATTGTTCCTGTAGGAAAATGCTGCCTGCCTTTCAAAGCACCACAGCAAATGTCTGCATCTCCTGGTCACCTAGGTGACAGCGCTTTGGTTACAGTCACGGTCAGTTTGAGGGTTCTCTGCTGTGGGTGACAATGGTTCCCAAGGCACACAGCAATGTAGGGGCCTAGGTGGAAAGGCCAAGGATACAAGGACCCCAAGTCACCTCCTGTCGCCTGGACACTGCGATGGGAGATGGGCATGAAGTGGGCTCAGCTGAAAGCATGCCAAGTGTTTGTAAGTACTTCTCAAACCACCACACTTCTGAAAAGCTCAATCCATGTGGGAAGTCCTACGTGTCTGGGAAGCTGCTGGAAAGTTGGCATGCATTTATCCTCAGAAGAAAGGCAATATCCAGCAAAAACAAAATTATCTTCCACAAAATAGGAGGCTCTCCCTCAGCCATAGTGCCTGGCAGACCTGGTACAAGGAGGGACCTTGCCCAATAGCCAGTCTTAAACATCAAACTGAGGTTAATGGGTACCATGGATTTGGTCAGAACCAGGTGGTCTAGCAGGTCAGCTGGTAAGGGTAGGACTGTGGCTCGACTCCTGTGGGTCTTCCACGGCCGCCATCCACATTTTACCACGTGTCTGGAGCTAGTCCACTGTCACAGTGGGCAGGGCCACAGATGAGCCTGAAGCCTGGGGTTGGCCAGGGAGCCCATCCCAGGCTGGCACAGGTGGCCAGGAGGTTGACAAGGCACAGGACGACGTGCATTACAGGAACTTGCTGTATACAGTACATTTAACACCTTCAAGAGGCCAGGGAAGCAGTTCAGCAGTGCACAGCAAGTTCACCCACCGCAGGACTCTGGAGCAGGCACTCAGTGTGAGCATGGCACAGGGAAGCAGAGCGCATCTCCGTTCCCACATGGGCATCAAACTGCCCGGGAGGTTACGCTAGGGTTTGGAGACGTGCTTTCGTTAACTCCAGGCCAACTCCTTCCTCCGAGGCTCAGCTGAAGAAGCAATCTGATCCATTTCCTACACAGTACACAGTGCCCTCCCTGGCATGTCACTTTGGTCACATAAAAGTTTGCCATAGAACTTTTGTCTCAGCTCGGGTTGCTATGACAGAACATTGTAAACAGGGCAGCTTAAATAAAAGACATTTATTTTTCACAGTTCTGGGGGCTGGAAGTCCAAGATCAGGGCACCAGCGTGGTTCAGTTTTGGCTCTGTTCCTGACTTGTTGGCAGCCACCTTCCTGCTGTCTTCACATGACAGAGAGCAGAGAGAAGCAAGCTCTCTAGTCTCTTCTATAAGGGCACTAATCCATCATGGGGGCCCCACCCTCCTAACCCAATCACCTCCTAAAGCCCTTATCTCCAAATACCATCACATCAGGAATTAAGGTTTCCACATATGAATTCTAGGAGGATATAAACATTCAGTCCATAGCAATGTTATAATTTTTAAGTATTCTATTTATTCTTAACACATAATACATGTAACAGAACAAACTGTAAAGGTATACAACACATTCCTCTCTAATTCTTGTCCCCCAGATGCCCAGTCTCCTCCATGAGGACAAGAGCCATGACAAGGTCTATGGGTATCTCTTCTTCCAGAGGTATCCATATCAAAATGGACATGGATAGCCAGGCCATTCTTCAGCATGTTTTTTTTCAACTTACCAACATATATAGAAGGTATGCATCAGTAAACTCAGAGATGCCTTATTCTTTTAGCAACTGCATAGTCTTATTTCACTGGGGACACATGATAATCTAATTAATCAATTCCCTGTTAGATAGCAGTTGTTAGTCTTTTGCTTTTACCATACTGAGGTGATTAACCTTGCACACATGCTTTCACACTCGCAAAAATATCTGTTAGTCCCTGGAAGTAGAATTCCAGAATTTTTTTCAGTGAAAGAATATGGCACTATAAATTTGATGGGGATTGTCAAACTGTCATCATCCAGAGAGTGCAATCCATGCGGATCCCCACTGGCAGTGTGTGAGGGAGTTTTATAGGTACCATGCTACAGAAAGCAAGACGAATTATATTTCACGGCTTAAATTTGCATTCTCTCATGAGATTGAGCACACTTCACATTTATTGGCTAGTCGTATTTGCATATTTTTTCTGTTTCTCTCTGTGAGAGAACAGAGACCCCCTAAGTAGCAGTTATCACCTGGTGTTATGTAGGCAGCTGGCCATGTGACTATGTGTGCACAGGCCACAGGGAAGCCACACTCTGTCCTCTGAATCCTGCCCAGCCCCACGTCCCACCCCCCATGCCTGTTGTCTCTGGGGAATCCAGAAGGGCTGAACAATGGCTACTACTTTGTAATCTTCACATACAGCTTCAAATTGAAATACAATTGATTTTAAATAAAGCAATGCCTTAGATTGTGGGATTTGGCAGGATTTTTGAGAGACAGATACAATTCCAGGAAGCAAAGAAGAGAAATCCTTTTTCTGCCAATTCTTTTTCAGGGGAATTTAAAAAAAAAAAGTTTTTTTACAAAAGCTCATCCTACCTGTGAGCTTCCCTGGGAGAGTGACACAGAATTCAGAGCTTAGAGAGGAGGGACCACTGGGCCTGCCACCCCTTGGGGAGAACCCAGTGGAAGATACCTGGGTGCCTGACCAGTCGCCAGTGGTGGGTGCGGGAACTGGGGCTGAGAGTTGCAAGGACAGTGGCCTTTGAAGCTCTTTTTTTGGACACTGAGGGTACTATTGCTGGTTGGCAGCTCACTTAACTTTGATCTTGGAGGAGCCCCAGGCTGGGCTGGACAGTGTCTGCTTGGCTGGCATGCTTTTCTTTCCTCCTCTCTATAAAGTGGGGCCATTCATTACCCATCCCATGGGGACCATTCACCTCCTAATGCCTCTAAATCAAAAAGCCATGATCTCAAATAGACCCGCCTGACCTTCCACTCCCACCATATGCCCTTGGGGCCCAGAACTCAGAGTGGGCAGTGCATCCCAGCTCTGGGTAAGGGAGGCCAAAGCCACACCCACACAGGGGAGCTGGCCATGGGAATCAGGTCAGGGCAGGTCAGACCTTGGAAGAAGCTATCTTTTTTTATCTCTGGCTCTGGTCCCATCATGCAAAGATGAAAAGAAAAGGGCAGACTGGAAGGGGAAAGGGAGGTGGGAACAGTATGTGGGGAAGGGGAGGGTGTTTTCAGAAGGCATATCAACCCCCTCTGGGGTCTGATCTCTGTTATTCACCACACACCAGGGTGTTGTGTGGCCTGTGGCTGGAGTTAGTCCCATTCGGATCACATACCTGTGTGGCCTCCTAAACTGCGGATCTCACCTTCCCAGGCACCAGGGGCTCACCCTCCCCTCACCATTTCCTCAGCCCGATGCATCAGCAATCACCCAGCTCCTGGCTCCCCTGGTACCTCCTCTCACCCAAAAGCAGCCCAAGGCACCTGGGCGAGGGTCCCCCCTCCAATCCAGCCCACCTGGTCGAGACTCTGAGTTGTCACTTGCTGTCTCCTGGGCTGAGAGCCTGAGAGTGGCCCCCAGGAAAAGCCAAGGCTGCAGCTGTGGGGACCCATGGGAACAGGGTCAGAATCCAGGCAGAGAGGTTCTAGCAAACTGGGTTCACAGCACATTCACCGGAGCAGGTTGTGTGTACTTCTGCAGCTCCTGGGGTTGGAGCTTTGTCCTTTATCCCCAGAGACTCAGGTTTCAAAGCCATGCTGGTTACAATGGCAGAGCCATGCTGGTTGGAGGGGAAGGCTGCAGGCTTTGGGTGCCAAGTGCCATTTACAGGGAGCACACCCCCGCAAGCACTGCAAACTTGGGGGCATCTGCACCACCGCATGAGCCCCTTCCAGAGGACAGTCAATGGGCTCAGACCTTCTGAGACCCACCTGCCAGCTTCAAAACCCCAGCGGGCCTTCTTTCCTCCAGCTCCAGGTGTTCCCCGGACCTTGTACAAACCCTTTCCATCAAAGTTAGCATTCACCTCCTAGGGAGGCTGGTCCCCTCCTTGTGTGGGTGGGGCAGCCCAGCCCGGGAAGAGGGTCTTCTCCAATACATAGCTCAGCCTGCCAAGAAGATTCTGATGAGCTTAGTTTTCTGCAATTACTATTTTTCTTTAACATTTGTAGTGTAAACTTCCCAGTGCAAATTCTACATTCCTCATGCTGAACAAGTGCAAGGTCTGTCCCAAAAGTATCGGCTGCGCAAACTGTTTTCATTATATTGGCATGGGCTCGATACTTCCGGGACAGACCTTGCGTGCTTTTTAAACTACATCCCCACGAGACCTCCCAGAGTGTGTCCCTGCTGCCTCTGGCGCTGTCTTTGGAAGACAGGCGAGCTCCCCAGCGATGGCCAGCTGTGAGCTAACCCTTTCAAGTGTCCTCCTGTTTTTCTCATCCTCAAACGTGGGCGTAGGTAAAGATGGTCACCTTGTAGCACACGTCCGTGTTGAAATGAGGCAGTGGGTGCTCAGCAGATGTTAGCTAAGGAGATGGTGGGGGATTCAGGGGAGGGGGGATTGCCCACCAGGTAGACACATCACGATCACGGCTGGCATCAGATCTGACACCTCAAGGCAGGGAGGGAGAAGTCAGTTTCCAAGCCTGCTTACGTGGCTGTTGATGGGAGTCAGTTCCAGGGGGAGTTCCCAGACTGAGGGGGCCTCAGTCCCTGGCTTCTCCAACACGAAATTCCCTTCTCGCCACAGTGACAGAGCCAGGGCGGCAGGTGCGCAGGGAGGAGTTCACAGAACACTAACCTCAGAAAGGCCTGAGCACGAGGTTGGCTGCTGGCTGGCTTCTCAGCACTGGGATTTTGGGAGTGTTCTCCTGACCTTAACTGATAAAGAGGGTTCGCTGCGCTAAACTGTTTAACTGTGCAAATGATCAACTGAACATCTGCTTTCTTTACAGAAGCCTCAAATCACAGAGGGTGCCTAAGTGACCAGCTCCCAGGAAAAACCCTGGGCGCTGAGTTTCTGCTGTGTTTCCCTGGTGGACATTCCACATGTGTTTTCACCACTCACTGGGTAAATCAAGTGCATCCTCTGTAACATCCTCTGCCTGTCACCTCATGCGCCATTTTTCCTTTGTGAGTTTGTGATTCATTCACTATAATAAGTCAGAACTGTGAGTCCAAATATAATCTGAGTCCTCCTAATGAACCATCAACCTAGAGATGGTCAGGGCCACTTGACCCAGCAAGACGGAAGTCACCATCTTCAATCACCTTATCTTGGAAGTACTTTTGCTGCCACCTGTGCGTTGGAAAGAAGCAAATTACCAGATCCAATCCACACATACACACACACGCACACACAGAATACCCAGACACCTGACTTCAGTGGGGTGGGGGTCATTTAGGAAGGGCTGCTACCAAGCAGCAGAGCCAGGATTCAACATGGACTGTGGCCTTCAGGGACCAGGCTTCCGCCTTCCACGCCTTGCTGTGCGCCCTTCGCCAGAGATATCATGAGCAAGAACAGAAGGACACAACAGAGTGCCATTTTCTGAGAAGTGCCCTGAGGATGGGTCTGCATTTACTGTTGTAAAATAGACACAATCCAGAGGCTGTGGGTGTCCATGGAGAGTCTTGCCCTGTGGTCTCACTTATGCACACAACATTTTGTATCTCGGATCCATTTATTGAATGGGTCCAGCACTCCCACAGTTTAATATTCAACATCTCCATCGTAACCGTGGCCTCAGCCCACCTAGATTCCCTTCCCTAAGGCAGTCACTATTCATTTGTTTTTCTGTATCCTTCCTGAGTTATCTTATGCAAACTCCAAAGTGCCTGTGTGTGTTTTTTCCTACACACACAAGTAGCAGCAGAGGAAAACACACCTCTCTGCCCCTTGCCTGTCTTACTCCATTCTTGGAGTAATTCTAGTGTGCCGAGCTCCTGGAGTGCTTCCGATGGCGGCACTGCTCCACTGTGTGGCTGTGCGTCTATTATTTCACCAGCATCTTGGTCATGGACATCAAGGGTCTTTCCAGTTTTCTGCTATAATAAGCAACGTCGCATCAAATGATGTCACAGGCACACATTTTACACTTTGGCAAGTCTAGGAAGTAAACTTGCTGGGTCAAAGTGTTGCATTATTTGTCCCTCTTTTAGAAAATTTATTTTATTCACCTTCTCAACAGGTATTTCAAAATCCAAAGGAAGCAGAGGGTTTTAAGTGAAAAATATGTCTCCCCCTTGCCCACCTGAAACAAGGGAACCGAGATGCCCTGCGTGTGGGTGAGAAGCCCTTCTTCCACCACAGTTGCCTTTTCTCCCACAACAGCTTCGTTTTGGGAGCAGAAGCCCCTTGTCAAAATGTTGATTAAAATTGGAGAAAAGAACTTTCAGTATAATTGTTCGTGTTCAGAACTTCTTTTCTTCTTTTTGGGTTTTAAAGAACGGTCTCATCAGGCTTAGTTTCGCATCATTGTCATTTAGCTTACTTTTCACAAAAGGGGTTTTAAAGTTTTCTCCCTGTGTAGCCTGTGCTTCCTCATGGCTGCATTTTCTGTTTGGTACGATCCCTGTATTCAATGCCAGAGGCCACTTTCACAAGTCCGACAATCCTTGCTTTTCTTCTTTTAAGCCAGGGCTACAAGGCAAGTTGGCAGCACCATAATCTTTGAGGGGATGTGAGGGGCAATTTCTTGGGATGTCAAAGGCATGATCTTTGTTTAGATCTTTTCTCTGGACCTGGACAGGTTCCCCAGCAAAACATCTTCTAGTGAATTCCTTGGTCCAAGGTCTGGCTGCCCCCAACATTCTGGGAGCCGAGGAAAGGGCAGGTGTGGACAGTCCGAGCCCACCCTGGACACGTTAACCAGCTGTGTGGCCCCATGCGCTCCACCGTGCTCAGTGCCTCTGGTCTGGCAGCTTGGCTGGGGGAGACCTAGAATTCGGCTGCTTCTCCAACGGCCGCAACAATCCTGACTCAGCCAGGTCTGCGCCTTTGAAGAATTCTGTGGCACCCAGTGGGCTGCCTGCTGGCTGTTCTTCTTACTGGCTTAGGGTTTTACTCTTCTGGTTCTATTATTACCACCTATCTATTGGCCTTCCAGCTTTCAAACCTTGTTGCTTCTCTATCCCCTTTCCCTCTGGTTTTGTTTGTTAAAAACACCATTACTATAGTTCTACTAGGAATCGGGAGACTGAAATTAGGTGTAGGGATTCAATCCATATCTCAATCCAGACAGGCTCTCCTAATGACCCACACTTTGAGAAAAGTTCCTAAATGTACAGCTGACAAAAGCTTAGAGGCTTTAAATAGTCTGAATTTTAGAAGACGCAAGAAGACATGTATTCCAATATCCTATTTGTCCCTCTGGAGTTGCACTCATTTCCTGAATTTGGAAAAGCTGCTAAAATCATGAAAATGGGATCACTGAAAAGCAGCTGTTGCACTTAACTGCTCATTGGAAGAGAGGTGTCCTGGGACTGAGACCGCCCACTACCAATGAACTCTAGGCTCTGCTCCTGTTGGCCAAGACTTTTTTAAAATTGGGAGACTTCCAGTCAAGATGGGGAAGTAGGCAGACATGGCTCACCTCTTCGTACAACCACATCAAAATTACAACTAAAATACAGGAACAAGCATCACTCAGAACTGTCAGAAATGGATTTGAATGGCAGTCTGACAAACATAGAATTAACAAAATCACATCCATCCAGATGAGCAGGAGGGGTGCCGACATGGAACACGCTGGTCCCTCACCTGCGTGGATGAAAGTTTGGGAGGGGTATCTTGAGAGTAAGCACTTCCAGCCCCACACTAGGTCTGCTAGCCCAAGGTGCCAGTACCAGGAAGATAAGTGCCCCCAACTTCTGGCTGCAAATACCAACGGGGATTGAGTCGATGGGAGGAACTTCTGGAGACACTTAACCCACACACAGACTTCCCTACTCAGACTCACTGCCTCTGAGTGGCAGCTTGAAAGGCGCCAGTGGTCTACAGAGAGAAACTGAAGTATCTGGCATCAAGGCCAGCAGGAGCCATTGTCCCTTTGCTAAACCCAGAAAGCCCATAAACTGGTGCTATATCTGAGACTCCATCAACCTGGCTAACACTGTTTGACTCACCTTGGAGATCCCCAGAGACTTCATCCACTCAGCTTATGGCCCATCAAGCTGCTGTCCCATTTGAACCGCTGGTCTTGGCTCTCGCTTCACAACCTCCTAAATCATATCTAATAAGCAACAGATGCTTCAGCGATGCCACGGCCCGGCACCAGCAGCAGCTAACTTAGATTGGCAGTTTGGCTTCACCTGGAAACCTCTGAGCCCTGCACACGCAGCAGCTATCTCAGATTGCTTTATAACTCAGGCAGGGTGCCCTGGGCAAAATACAGATAGGGGCTGACCTTGGTCTGCACCCCAGTGGACAGGTACAGACCACCATGGAGCACCACTACTCTGCCCCGGTACAGCTGATCCTCCATGGAGGGTGGACGTTGGTCATTAAGGGGTCACGGGCAGTCCTTGCAGCTAACTAGCTTGGAGCAATCCCTCCCATAGACCTGCAAACAGCAACCAAGTCTCAACTACAAGAGGAGGGTGTACTCAGCCCACATGAAGGGTGCATGAACCTCGAGCAACCAGCTTGGGTGACAGGGGAGGATGTGCCACTGGGCCCTACAGGACGCCTACTACATTAGGCCATCCTACCAAGACATGGAGTCAAAACAGCTCTACTCAATACTTAGAAGCACACACAGGCAGGCTGCCAGAGACAAAGAAACATGGCCCAAATGAAAGAACAGATTAAAACTATAGAAAAAGAACTAAAGAGAATGGAGCTAAGCAATCTATCAGATGCAGAGTTCAAAACACTGGTTATAAGGATGTTCAAGGTACTCAGCGAGAATCTCAACAGCATAAAAAAGACAGAAATGAAGGATACACTAATTGAAATAAAGAACAGTTTACAGGGCAATAACAGCAGAATGGATGAAGCCAAGAATCATGTCAATGATATGGAACATAAGGAACCAAAACACAAGCAATCAGAACATGAAGAAAAAAAGAATACAAAAAATTAGGAGAGTGTAAGTAACCTCTGGGACAACTTAAAGAGATTCAACATTTGCATCATAAGGGTGCCTCAATGAGAAGAGAAAGAGCAAGAAATTGGAAATCTATTTGCAAAACAGTGAAAGAAAACTCCCCCAATTTGGTGAAGAAAATAGACATGCAAGTCCAAGAAGCACAGTCCCAAACAAGAAGGATGCAAAGAGGCCCACTCCAAGATACATAATAATTAAAATGCTGAAGATTAAAGGTAAAATCTTAAAAGCAGCAAGAGAAAACCCGTTAGTTACCTACAGGGGAGTTTCCATTAAGTCAACTGATTTCTCAAAAGAAACTTTGTAGAGTAGAAGGGATTGGCAAGAAATATTCCAAGTCCTGAAAAGCAGGGACCTATAGACAATTTTGTTCTACCCAGCAAAACTATCATTTAGAATTGAAAAGCAGATAAAAGAGCTTCCCAGACAAGAAAAAACTAAAGGGGCTCATCATCTCCAAGCCATTAATATATGAAATGTTAAAGGGACTAATTTAAGAAAAAGATCAAAACCATGAACAACAAGATGGCAAAAAAAAAAAAAAAAATACATACCTATCAACAACTGAATCTAAAAAACAAAGCAAGCTGAAGAACAGAGACAGAATCATGGCTACGGAGCGCATTTTGATGGTGACCAGATGGGGGAGTCTTTGGGTGAAAAGGTGAGGGGATTAAGTAGTACAAATAGGTAGTTACAGGATAGCTGTGGGATTAAAGTACAGTATAGGAAATGGAGTAGCCAGAAAACTTAGATGACTCATGGACACGAACAATGGTGGGGGGTTTGCCTGAAGGAGTAGGGGTTTGAGCAGAGTGGGACCCAGGTGGGGAAAATCGGGATAATAGTAATAGTATAATCAATAAAATACAATTTCAAAAATAAAAATAAATTGTAGATGTGAGGCCAAAGGGTTGGGGGGAAGATGTTTAGAAATTGAAATCCTGGCTTTGTCACTTGCGCTGTGATGTTTAATTTACTTCCTGTTTGCTTCACTTGTCTTACCTTTAAATCTGGGTAGTAAGGACTCCCCCTCCATTAGGTTTTTGGATTAAAATGAGTCACATGAGTTATCAATTTACTGTCTCATGGCTTCACATTCATCTATCACTACCCTTCCTGCCATAATGGATCTAGGCTCTTGAACTATCTTTTGCCAGCTGGCACCATGCTATGCTTTTCAGTGGAGGACACTTGAGAGTCACTGCAGAAAGACACGGTTTTGTCTTGAGATACCGCTCCCTAAAAAGATTTCCCCAGCAATCCAGTGGGTGGATTTCTAGCAAGTTTAGCCCATGCAGACCATGGCAACATCTGTGCCATTTGCTGAGTTGGGGTCACATCCATCCCAACACATCCTGGGGTGGGTGGTGCGCTGTCTCAGCCCTGGGGGGTAACAGCTGTTTTTCTATTAGTCATGCCTACAGTCTTCAGCATTCTCTTCACTAGCAACCCCTTGGTACCCCAACGTCACTTAAATGAGTAATTCTATTACATTTTCCCTGTTCAAATGATTGTGCAGTTTCTCCTGATCAGACCCTGATAGAAGTCAATATAAGAAAGTCACTTAAATATTCTTTGCAATGCCAGGTGTTATCCTATTAGATGTCTGTCATTATCTAGGACTTGGTTTGCTTATATGTCGAATTAGGACGAGATCTGACCAAATACATAAGGGTGTTTTATTAGCCAAATGAACCCATGGTGATTAGGATGCAGTGTGGGTGCGCCTGGGTTTGAATCTTGGCTCTGCCCTGAGGCATTTGGTTTTGACAATCTGACCATGCCTAAAGCTAAGATTTTAACTATACAAAATAATGTTTGAGCCCTGGCTGGTAGCACAGTGGATAAGATGCCGGCCTGCGAACCCAAAGGTCGCTGGTTCAATTCCCAGTCAGGGCAACATAATCAGGTTGCAAGCCAGGTCTCCAGCCAGGTCTGTAGCTGGAGGCAGGTGAAAGGCAACCGTACATTGCCATCTCTATCTCTGTCTCTGCCTCTCTCCCTTCCCCTCTCTCTGAAAAAAAAAAAAAAAAAAAAGTTTGTAAGGCATCTCAACCAAAGTTAGCCATCTTGACTAGAAAATAAACATCAAGGGCTATAATTTATAGATGAGCTAGTTATTTAAACCAAAGGTCCCACAACCTGGATACACATCAGAACCACGTTGGGTTTAGACTTCACCCCAGCCATACAAAATAGAATCTCCAAGATGTAGGGTCAGAGATCTTATTTTAAAGACTCCCTGGAGAGGAAATTTGGAGAATTAAAAACTGAGTTTGACTTTATTTTTTACAAAGATTTTCTTTACTTTCAGAGAGGGGAAGGGAGAAAGAGCAGGAGAGAAACACCAATGTGTGGTTGCCTCTCACATGCCCCTAACTGGGGACCTACAATCCAGGTATGTGCCCTGACTGGGAGTCGAACCAGTGACCCTTTGGTTCACAGACTGGCACTCATTCCACTGAGCCACACCAACCAGGCTCAACTTTCTTTTTAAAGGTTCCACATATGATACCAGGCAGCAGTCTCTCTCTGGCCTACTTCACTCAGCGTTAACACCCTCAAGGGCTTTCCCATGATTCACTAAGTTACAATCCCAACAGTGCATGAGGGCTCCCTTTTCTCCACATCCTTGCCAACACCTGTCTATTGATGATAGCCATTCTGTCAGGTGTGAAGTGATACCTCACTGTAGTTTTCTCATCTCCTTGATTAGTATTGTTGAGCTTCTTTTCATGTTCTGTTAGCCATCTATCTGTTTCCTTTGGGAAAATGCCTATTCAGATCCTTTGCCCGTTTAAAAACAAGTTTTGTTATTTTCAGTATTGTATGACTTCCCTACATTATTTTGGGATCTCAGGTCATTATAAAAAATGTGGTTTGCAATTACTGTTATTTTCTCCCACCTCACAAATTGCCTTTCATTTTGTTGGTTTCCTTTGCTCAGCAGCTTTTTCTTTTCTATCAATGACACCATTGCAATGTCCCTATCCTCCCTCCACCTGGCCCCTTGCGAAGTAGCTTTTTAACTTTATAGTCTCACTTTATTCCTAAATTTTGAATCCATTTTGAGTTTTTTATACACAGTGTAAGACAGAGATTGTTTCATTCTTTTGCATGTGGCTGTCTGGTTTTCCAAACACTGTTAAAGACTCTCCCCCTTTCCACTGTATATTCTGGACTCTTTTGTCGAAAACTGACCACGTAGGCACAGCGTTATGCCTGAGCTCTCTTCTGCACTACTGATCTGTATGTGTTTGCTTTTATGCCAACGGCATGCTGTTTCGTCTGCTACTGCTTCATAAGAAAATGAAGTTTGAATCAGGAAATATGATGCCTCTAAGCTTTATTCTCTTTTTCAAGACGATTGGCTATTAGGAGTCTGGCTATTCGGTTTCATACAAATTTTAAGACTATTTTTTTCCTATGTCTTTGAAACTGCCATTGGAATTTTTACATGTATTGCATTGACTTTGTAGACCATACTGGGTAGCATGGACATTTAAACAATATTAATTTTCCAATCTATGAGCAGAGAACACTTTCCCATTTATTTACCTTCAGTATCTTTCATCCAAGTCTTACAATTTTCAGTGAGCTATTTAATATTAAGAAACTATGGAATGAGTGGGTGGGGAGGGGGACAGAGGGGAACAAAAAGATGGATGAAATACAACAACAATAACAAAAACTAAAACAAAAACAAACAAAAAAAAAGGAACAATGACTGTTTTTGGTGGAGGTCTGTCCTGAAAGTATCAAGCACACTGTTTTAGTTATATTGACACATCGGCTCAATACTTTTCGGACAGACCAAGTAAAGTTACTGAGGTTACTTTTAAAAAATGATCATTACCTTTTGAAATGTTACTACAATTTACTACAAAATAGTACAAATAGGCAGGTAGGGTGGGGAAACAAGGGACAGTTTTCATAAAACAGGATTGTTAATTGGTGTGAAAGTGAGGTGAAGAGGACATGAAGGTCCACCGTACTAGACTCTTTTAGAAGTTTGAAATGAAAAGACCATCTTGATCAGCTGTGTGCCAGCCCCCAGAACCCTGCCTGGCACACAGCAGAAACTTAATCAGCAAGTGATAAATTGAAAAGGGTCAAGCAACTTGTGCCTGATTAACATCACCTGCAGATTCTCTAGCAACAGTGCCTGAGGGAGCCCGTTCAGTACAGATGACTTTTTCCAAATTGTTATGTGAAGTCCCCTCTACCCAGAGCTGTCTCACTGTGGCTTAGCTGCAGTACAAATAGCACCCTCTAGAGGATAACAGGTAAACGCACAGGGGAGCCCTTCAAATGCTTTGACACAAAACTCACTCCACCCAAGCAGCCTTCACATGGAAATGCCTTCTACTAGCAAAGGTACGAATGCTTCAATTCTAACATTTCCACTTACTCCAAAATAGGTTTGTTCTTTCTGCCTCATGAAGGATAAAATAAGTTAAATACATATACATGTCTATCATTAATAATTCTTTATTTGCATATTCCAAGGATCCCAAACACCAATTAAAAATTAAAACTGCAAAGCACTCTATTTAATAAAAGCTCATAAAACCCTCATAATGAATATTACAATTCACAATACAGCTTTTCCTGACAAAGTTTACTTTACCCTTTATTACAAAGGCACAGAAGTCATCTGAGACCTCAGATATTTACCCCACTGCATATTAATGTTGCATTGCTATTGTGCAACTTAATTATTAAAGCTCGTAGTAGTTTTCCAATGTCTCATCAGGAGATATAGACTCTTTCTATAAATAATTAAAAGAAATTGTGGACTTTAAGAGCAATACAGGCATAACAAAGAGGAGGTGGAAATTTTTGCAAGGGCAGTTTTATTTCTTGACGGAAGTTAAGACTTGAACAGCACAAGTCGGCTACCTCCAACAGGCACACTGGCCCCGGCTCTGCCAAAGAGCCAAGTAAAATGAGCAACGTCTAACAAGCTACAAAAATACTTTCGTAAGCTCCACCTCAAAGCAGTACTGAGATCATGGATGCTTCTATCATTCCATCAGTTTCCAGTCTTTAAAAATGTGTACTTTACAAGTCAGAAGTTCTGGATTCAGTTGTGGGCGACACAGTGGAGGTCCCCGTGGCACCGCCGGCACCAGGGTCTCCCTGGGTCTCCTCATCGGGCGGGGTGGCGTCTGGACTGGCAGCCTGTTCTGCTCTCTGGTCAGCACTCACCTCGTCTTCGGGGGGCCCCAAGCTGGCTGCGGTCCCATCACTCTCATTGGTCCCATCACTCTCATTGGTCGCAGCAGTCCTCTCTTTCCTCTTTTCTGCCTGCACCTCCAGTCCCATCATCCTGAGATAATGAAGCCTTTCATTCTTGGGCACAAAAGTTCGAATGGAGGCCTTTCCCCGCCATCCGCATAACACAATGGGACACTGCAGGGTATCTGGTTTCCTACAAAAAATGGCTTCATGTCAATATTAAAAGTCCTCATAACTGCCTCTAAAGAGGTATTAATATGCCATCTTGCCAAAAATTATACCACTAAACCAGTGGGAGGGCATTTCAGTCTGTGATTCTATGAAAGGTTTTCTCAAAGGAAGAGCCGCTTCCTTCCTTCCTCGTGCCCTGAATATGATCTACACCCCCAGGCTGGCCAGTTTTGCCTTCTAAGCCCCCACAGTGGAATACCTTCCATATCTGCAGATTTCACACCCTCAGTGTTATCATTTCTATACATACTTACGCTTCTCAAATTTGAAGACCTATCTGTGAAGTCTCACCCTACCCACCACCAGACATTTGGGCCCCCTTCATGGCCCCTCGCAGCTCACCCTGCATGTGTACAGATGAACAAACGGCAGCTCCCTGCGGCTGGGTAACTTGATCCAAAGTAACAATGCCAGCAGACTGGAGACTGGACTGCAACCCAGGATGTCCATGGATTTAGGCTCAATGCTTCCAAGTTTGGTCAAGTGACCCCTAACTCTTTTTGGTCCCGCACCCAAGGGGACCAAAACAGCACGAATCCCAGGGGAACACTGCCCCTTCCAGCAGGCAGTGCTAGAAGGCCCAAAGCATGACCCCCTCCCCGCCTCACAACCCTACAGACACGGCCACCTGCTCCCTGGCAGCATGCTCTCTCGTCTCCTGAACCGAGAGGGTGGTCACTGTCTGCATCACTCACGCACCACTCAAGTACTATGAATATCATTCACTATAAGTATCACGTTTAATTTCTTTCAGATGAGACTCTGGTATACTTTTTAGGCTCCTAAAGACCTCATATAATTAAACATATGTCTCAAACCTACTTGATGCCAGGAATTAGTGATACAGGCTGAGAAAAAAAATGAACATAAAAGAGGAAGTTCAATCATATCCTTAAAAAACAAACAGAAAAGGGCCTAAACGAAGAGAAATGAACCACTAAAAAAAGAAAAAAGAAAAAAACACATCAGCACCTTTTCATTTTCCCTAGGGTAAAGCATGGACAATAGTTGATAAAAAATGAGAGAACAAGGCCCTGGCTGGTGGCACAGTAGATAAGGCGCCAGCCTGCAAACCCAAAGGTCACTGGTTCAATTCCCAGCCAGGGCACACAACCAAGTTGCAAGCCAGGTCTCCGGCCAGATCCGTTGTTGGAGGCAGGTGAAGGGCAACCATACATTGATGTTTCTCTCCCTCTCTGCCTCTTTCCCTACCCCTCTCTCTGAAAATAATAAATAAAATCTTAGGAAAAAAAAAAAAAGAGAGCACAAGAAATCCCCAAACTTCCACTTTTTTTACCCTAATACTTCCTGAAGCTGACTTTTCACCAGTGTACTTCAACTATTAGAACTAGTGCAAAATATGCTAAGATTTTCTATGTAAGCCACATAGTACCATGATTTAAAAAAAAAAAGCTTCTAGGTCTTTGAACAAGCAGTTTTGTTTTATAAAACCCCCACATTCCTGGGACGCCAGCGGTCCTTTCTTGTTTCCTTGGTTTTACTGTCGGCAGGAAGCCTGCCCTACCACCTTCCACTTTAAACCTTTTCTTGACCACCTACTCGCTCACCCTCAGAAGCCCCATGACTGAGCTCCACAGCGAACATCTTCAAACAAGCCTTCCACTGCTGCCCTGGCCACCCCACCCACTCTCACCATCACCCAGCCAATGCCAAGTGCCTTCACCAGGAGCACCGGTTCTTCGCCCGGCTGAGTCCCTACGGCCCCCTTTCTCCTTGGCTTCTGCAATCTTCTCTCCTGTTTGCCTCCCACCTCCCTTGCAGCTCCCATTTACTGTTCTGCTAAGGCTGGCATGTTCCAGGGCAAGGTCCTGAAGACCCTTCTCTTCTCCACCTACATCAACTCCCTCAGTTTCCCCGTCAGGCCCCAGGGCCTTAAACAGATCTACCCAGTCATGAATCCCAAAGGCCTGTATCTACGTAGAACTTCATCTCCCCTCAATTTCTGAAATTTCAATCCAGCTGCCTACTCAAGTCAATTTGATGTCTATCCCAGCATTTCAAATTCCTGCGTTAACGTGTCCCTCATTTCCATTTTTAGGCGATGACAACTGCTCAACTCAAACGCCCAAAGGCATCACTGAGTGCACCTGTCTCTTCCCTGCCCACAATCCATCTCATCTACTCCAACAGACTCCAAAGGGGTCCTACGTGAGGTGTACCACTCGACCTGACTCTCTGCTGTCCTCTTGCCCCACATGCCTTGCCTCCTACCCACCCACAAGCATACCCACACAGGCTGCTCTTCACAGCATGCAGAGACCATGTGAAATCTGAAGCTGTGAGGGTCCCTCAGACCATGCAGGACACTTGGCCTGGACTCCTCCGGCCCCACAGACAGCTGTCCAGCTCTTTCTGCCTCAGGTCTATGCTTCTCAGCTTCCTTCTCATCTTTCAGACCTAGGGTCCAGAGAACCTGCCATGGCCTCACGTCAGTTCTTCTCTAAATCCCTCTCCAGTCCATACTATTGTATTTTACTTCCTCCTCCTAGCAATAGTGTTTAATTTCACAAAGTGGAGACCAGACTCCTAGGAGCAAATGCTGATTCGGCCACTCACTAGCTGAGGCACTATGGACAGCCACCTGAGTTCCCTGTTCCATTTCTGCAAAGTGCGGACTATCTGGGACCTACTCCTTGTAGTGTTCCTGTCAAGACCCTGGTGGTTACATGAAAGCAAGGCTTTCAGTGTGAGCCACAGGGATCCCCATGCCCAACCCTAGAACACTGTCTCATGCTTAACAGGTAATCCACACACTGAACCAATGGAAGAGAGAGACAGAACTCAACCTCTCCTAACTGTTCCATCTTTACCTTTATTCTGTTTAAGGCAGAAATTTGAATTAGATTCTAAAGCACAGAAAATACATACTATGCATTATTTTATTAACTTAATAAAATAATTTGGTCTGAGCTGAATGTTCTATTAAAAAAATATCTTTGTGATGCTATACAAGAGCAGTATTTCAGTTCTAAATTTTCCCAATCCTGTTTTCATGGAGCATCCATGAAATAAAAAGCTTCTAAGACCACCCCTGCCCCACCCTCAACAAGAACACTGACACCCAATGGTAGGAACATCATTACTTACGTAGGGTCCGGCTCATACTTCAAAACGACACTCCCTTTGGCTGGAAGAGAAACAGACAAGATTTACCAAGCATTCTGGTCACTGGACATCTCTGTTGAGCAGATTTATGTGCCCAGAATTGTGGAAAGAGAGCAATTGGTTTCACGGATCTTGATGGAGAAAGGACTGTCTTTCTAAAAATGTGAAGCCACCAGCCAGGCAAGCACCAAGTAGAACAGGCAGGACAATGAGGTTCAGGACAATGTGGAAGAGGATTGCATCAGACCACTGAGGATTTAGGTGAAGCTACTCAACAAGTCTCTCTCAGACACAAGGGGCTAGGAACCAGCTACTGGTTAATTCCCAAAGCTACCAGAAACAGCACATTAAAAAATGTCAAAAATTATACTACAATCATCTGCATGTAGGATTAAAAACAAAACAAAACAAGTTCCATTGGTTCCTTTATCCTTGAACATCATCTCTACTTTAAATTGAGATTATGCTTGACGAGAAGAGGGGATGGACTCAGCACAGCACGTATCATGCTCTTCAGGCCTCCAGCTTTAAGTATAAGGCATATAATTACATAACCGAAATAAATGATGTTTAGTTTTCATCAATTGAGCTAGAAATATTGAACAATAATGTAAAAAATAGTAAAACAAGGGTGAAGGGATTAAGCAAATAAAATAAAACTCACAGACAGGCAATAGTATGGCAATTACCAGAGGGAAAGGGGTGTGTGGGGGGAGGTTGAAGAGGGTAAAGGGGGATAATTTTATTAACCAACGTTTTCACAATAAATTCAATGAAAAAAATTAAGAAAAGTAAAAAGTAACCAGAATTCTTGGTGGGATTATTTTTATTCTCAGGTGAAAGCATCACTATAGAGTGATTTGAAGTGGTTTACAAAATATAAAATCAACAACGTGGTCAAGAATCCTTTTGAATGAGAATCTCTTGCTGGCAAGCCTGCACATTATGCTTTAGCAGGACTAAAATGCCAAACCACCCAATAAATCTGCTAGCTGGTGTCTTACACCTCATGATGCAGACAAACACAAGCCCCACACTTTACTTCCACAATGTCCCCTCGCTGGCTGTCTGCTCAGTGGTGGGCAGGTGAAACGGAGCTCTGGCTGGCCTGGCACTAACACCTGCAGGCCACAGGCAGCAGCTGGAGGCAGCTAGGTCTGGGTAGAAGGCCCGCCCCACAAGTGCCTTGGACCCTCAATACACTGAGACATAAATTATGTATCCACAAGACCATCTGGGAACTGACAGTGAAAAAGAAAGCCACAATGTACTGACTGTAAGGCTGAGAAAGATTCAACAAGAGGGAACACTCACACAGCTGTGCTGTCTTTATAGTTACACCTCTATGCAAGCCAATCTGCTTACCCAGGTCCTTGACTTGGCTGTAAGTCTCACTGCTAAGTTTTCTAAAAAATGGATTTTCCTGGGTTAACAGAATTTTAACATCTTCCAATGATACACTAATGATTCTTGAATTAATAAACGGATACAATGTGTAGATTCCCTGTGAAAACAAAGAAGGGTCAGAGTTATGAATGGAAACAACTCCCCTCCGCCAAAGTAAAGCGAGAGCCCTGCCTCAGGGCCTTTCCAAGGGTGGGGGCAGTCCAGCCTCACCACAGTCCCCAGGCAGGTGCAGTGCCCTGCGGGAATCTCTGCAGAGCAGAAAAGCAGCATCAGGGAGCTCCACAATGGTGAGGGTCAAATGGCTGGTAGGTGCCAGGCCAGCTCTGAGTTGTCCTGAACTACTGGGCTGGCTCCGAAGCTCCTATTTGCACCCAATTACTTCCCATTTATTTGTGGCTGGTGCTATCCAAGACTGTTCCCCAAATTACCTCCTGTGCTAACCGGAAAGCACAATCAAACTCTTCTCCGCTGTTATTTCGACACCAGACTTTTATCCCAGTGTTAATAACCTGTAAGTGAAAATATAAGTCAGGATAATCAATGAAAACAATCCCTTCTACTTTGAGGAGGCAGAGCTTTAACTGGCTGATGAAAAGAAGGAAAAGAAAAATGCAAAACCTATGAAAAGTTTCTAAAATAGGGCTTAATAGAGGTTCTCAAGGTCCAACTGATCCTCTTTTCAAATGGCTCTGGTTGATGTGGCTTATCCTACTAACATAAACCCAGCAAACTCTGAAAATACAAGAAGATGCCAGCACATTTCATGGACTGTCAGAAGAAGGGATCCTGTCACCCTGGGAATCCCTGGAGACACCCAAAATGGGGATAATGTTTTAGTACTGGTAAGAAAATACTTTGATCCCATGGACCTCCAGGTAACACAGGCAAAGGGAAAAACAAATTGGGAAAACAGTCCAGCAAATGAAAACGAGGTCTTAAAGTAGAAAAACTACAGAAAATGGAAATGACAAAAAACACTAAACCACAAGAGCACCAGCCCAAGCCTCTGAACCCACAGCACCTTCTCCTAGGAGACAAACACGGGAAGGGACAGTGGAGCAGAAGGGACCCAGGCCACACAGCCTGGGACTGCTAAGAGCTCTGACAGCACACAGCAGGCTCAGGGACCTCGGCCCATACTAGACACGGGGAGCCAGCACCAGGACCTGTTTCTTCCAAGGAAGCCTAGCAGGGGTCCTCTATTACCTATCAGCCCCCGTCTGTGACCTGTACCTTCATCCTCTCACTGTTGTTCAGCAGCACGTTTCTCAGCTCCTTGGAAACCATGTAGAGTTGCCTTTTCTTCCCTTCTGTAGTCCGAGTTAATAAATTCATCCTTGGGAATGAAGGATCTAGAGCATAAAACTTCCTATAAATAGGACAGAGGTGTTTACAGGTATGCAGTTCAAATTTTTTACAGACTGCCTTTAAGCACCCTCTTCTCTCCTCCATAATTGCATTTCTAAACTCAGTGTGATTTAAGGGCACTCAAGCTTTAGGCTTCATCTACCTCACCTGAAACCTCCAGCAATGCTGGCGGAAGGCACAACTAGATCAGTGCTCTACCCTAACAAGGGCAATTTCTCTTTCTCAACAGCTACTCCATGGACCGGGACCTGAGAACACTGCTTTAGACATGTTTTAAGAAGTTTTACAAGCGTATTCAAAGGACTAGTTATCCACAAAACAACGTAGTGCCCACACTGGTAAATACATACTAAAATTTAGTAAGGAAAAGAACCTGAGACTATCATCTTAAACATCTTTCCTCTCTGTTCTGCCTGGAGATTCCCAAATAAGGTCCCACCCAGACCCCCTATTTCTCAGTTCCTAAACTGGAACTGAGTTAACAGCAGCTTTGGTCATTTATCTTGTAACTCAACTAAGTAATATACATTCAGGATTGAAGTCCAGAGTTCTTCCATCTCTTTACCAATGTTTTTACCTCCGGGCAGCTTATTTTCTAATTACTGCTCACTTTAAATTGCAGGGTTCAACTTAAACACACTCCACATTTCATCCAGCTCTAACATGCAATTAAAGAGGAAAAATGCTCTACAAAGCTAAATTTAAAAAAACCCTGTGGTTAAATGTGACCAGTTATGCATTTATAACCCTACAGGTCATTTCTTTAAAGAAGTAAAAGAGGCTGAATTAATCCTTACTGGATAGGTGGAAATAATGGGTCATCTTCAGGAATAAACACAAATGGATCTTCTTTAAATCCAAATAACTTCATTTTCTTTGATGGAGGAGGACTAACAAGGAATTGGGATGAAATCAGTCAGTCTGGAATCTGAGGAACACGGCTAACTACCAACAGCACATTCTTGCCTGTCCCCTCACCCCTCACCCCCAACTCCGTGCATCACGGATTTTATACATGCAGCCTTTCGGGCCTAAATCTCTCCCTCCAGACGACAAACAGCAGCACTCACACTGCAAGTTCATTAACACTGAACTGGTTCCTTTGGCAGCCAAAGGTGTTCTCATACAGCCTGCTGGAAAACCGCTACAGGAAAAGCTCTGGGATCCCAGTCCAGCTACATGGCTGGGAAGATACTATGTTGTTAGGCTCAAGACATACTGGTATTTCTTACCCACACACGCCATCTTTCTTATTTCCATTATTCTCTAAATCCTCAGTCCTTTCCATTATTTCTGCATCACCAATCCCAGTAACCAGCTTCCTTTCCAGCTCAGAGGGACTCACAGCTTTCTCTCCCATGGGATCTGCAGGGCTGGACTGCACAGGGTCTCTTGGCTTTGCAGACTCCCCCTGCAGCTGTCAGAGGGAATAACAAATCCGTTTACACTCAAAGCATAACCTCTTTTGCTCTGCTACCAAAAAAATCAATCTTAACTAATTTTCTAAAGTATTTTACATATAAAAGATAACTTTTTAAGAATATTTTAAACCTTGCTATTATATGCAGAATTCACAGACTTAATAATTTTGCCTTCCTCAAAATACCAGCAGCACTGTCAGTGTGTTTTTGCTGACTCAAATTCTAGATTTTGCAGTGTCTGCATGCCTTCAACTTCAACTGGATTCCAGCATCCTGAAAACGGGGTATCTCGGAATAGCCCTCTCAGAACAGGCAACCAAGATATATTTAACTGATAAAAGGAATAACAAACTAATATAATGACAAAGCGGAGAAGCAATATTTAAATAGCACCTGGCTATTCTAAAAAGCATGACACCACATCAAAGAAAGCATACTTAAGGTTCAAAACCCATTTACATAGTTGGTTATGTGACAAAGTGTCAACATAACCCCAAAGCCAAGTGAATCTAAAGTACATTTATGTGTATCTCTCAGCCTGTGCTGTGTGCTACAGTAGCTATCAGCCATGTACTTAAAGGTGTATGAGGGTAAAATCGACACTTAAAAATATGAAAGATAAGTTTGAGATTCTATTAACCTGAAACAGGCTAAACTGAACGAATACAAGGGGAATTCAAGAGCTGAGAGCCAGTTTGGGGTAGAATGGGCGGGAGGAGGTATTAATTTTGAGCCAGGGCAGTCTTTATGTCTTTTCAATTTTTATTAAAGAACTAGATTTAATGTGTAGAAGAAATGCATTCCCCAAAGTCTACCTTTTTCAGATACTTACAAGAAAGTGTTTTTTGTTTGGAAAACTCAAAATTTAAATGAATCCCTACACACACCATCATGCTTTGCTACCTTCCACCTCCCAAAAATCATTCTGCGAGCCTCCATCAGCTTCTGCTTTAAATGCACAGGGATCACATGGCAGCCATGTGTTCTGGAAGATGTTTACCTTTGGCGGGCGTTTATTCCAAGGCATTGCAGACTTTTTCACCAATGCTGCCACAAAGAACCCTCCAGTGTTTTGATGATGTGGTAATATTCTAAGGCTATAAAAAACACAATTCTCACTTTTTAACTGATCCAAATACATTATTTTAGTATTAAGTATTAAAATAAATACTACATAGATGACCTGTGATAGAGAAGCCATGTCTTGTTATAAGTATTCACATAGCCCTCATTCAGGAAATGGCCAATGTGCGACATGCAGAGATAATGCAGTATGCAACGCATTACCATTGGGTTCTAATAACCACATGCATTATTCGAAAAGGCTCCGTGCCAGCAGCCAACAGGTAAGAAGTTCTCACCTACTGTAAAGTTCACATCCCTGAGATCGGTCACAGGTGCAGCCCAGACCTCCCAGGAATGTGCAAGGGCCCAATCTTCCCACCATGCTCAACCTCAGGGAGAGCCCCAGAACCTCACCACCGCTCCAGATGCATCGCCTGTAACATCTCCGGGTCCTTTGGTGGGAACATGGTCGGCCGAATCTGGGTATGTCTGCTATGAGGAACCTTATCCCACTCTGCAAACCACTGTCCATCTTTTGTCATTACCTGCCAAGCAAGAGGAGCAGACTCTAAATCACCAACACTAATAAGAAAAATCACAGGGTGCCAGTATGCATGTTCTCACAAGTGATAAATGGCGATTCTCATTTCTCTCCAAAGTGAGGAACACTATTTGCAAAAATAAAAAGATAACCTTTTATTCTATAACACAAGAGTTTCTTTATCAAGCATTTCCCATGTGGAAATTAAAAATAAAAAGCCTCAGATTGTTTCTAGTTTAAAACTGAAAAGTGAATTCTTCCATACTAGAAATGGAGAATGAATCCCAACCAATAAAAAGAACGAAGCAACGCTGTGCTTGTATAGATAAGAATAAATGAAGCTGATGTCTAATTGGAGAATTAAGGCGGAAAAACTTCTTCATTACGACAAAAAAAGATTTGTATAATCATACCCTTTAACATGAATAATGTTGAAATTGATCCTGAAGTTCATTAACCATTTGCAGTATTATTCAAGTCACCCAAACATGGATGCTTTAAAACCTTCACAACTACGACAAGCCGGATAAGGTGTACTTGCTCTTTTAAGCTAGGGACCTCACAGAAATTTTACCTTCCAATGCGTGAGTCCAGGCATCCATTTCAGCCCCGGCAATTCAGAAGACACATCAGCAAGTTCCAAAGCACCTATATAACAAAAATTAAATAAGATACAAAAGATCACATACTGCATTAGTCTACATATAGGAAATGTCTGGAGAGGAAAAAACCAGATAGAAAGCACCTTCGCAGTTCCCAGGTGAGAGTGGGAACTATGGGCAGATGGGGGGTTCTGCTTGGGTGATGAGAATGGTCTAATGGTCTAAAGTTGGACTAAATGAGGGCTACACAACAACTCAGTAAGTTTAATAAAAAAAATATATATATATATATATATCACAACCACTAACTTGTACAAGGAAATATCATGGTGTTAATTGGAGCTCACTAAAGCTCTTGGACTAAGGACGAGCAGCAGAGCCCTGGGACGCATCTAAGTCTGACTCTAAGGCCAAATCACCTCAAAGGCAACATCAGGCTAGAACTCGGTACAAGTCTGCTCCTGGTTTTTAGACACTTGCCAGTCAGATGACCTGGGTCTTTCCCATGCCATGCCTTTATGACTAACAAACATCCCAGCACTGAAAAGCAACACTTTAAAGTGAACTAGAGAAATTTTTAAACACTCAGTTTAAAAATTTTAGTTTTCCTAATTGCCCACCAGGACAACAGTCTAGTTTTAAAAACACCATGTCTACTGTAGCAGTATTACCTGAAGCTGTGAGATGGGGCCAGAAAACCTTTCTTTCTGATGAACTACCATTCCCAGATCACAGATGCAGGTTTGTTTTTTTTTTTCAATTTTATTGTTGTTGTTTTACATCCATCCCCTTTTTGCTCCCCTGTCCCCCTCCCCACCCACCCATTCCCCCCAAAGTCAATCCCATCTGTTGTCCATGTCCATGGTTCCTTTATGTTAGGTTCTTATCTAAACTGCAGATGCAGGTTTGACAGCCTTCAAAAAGAGGAAACACCAACAAAGCCCAAGGAAGCCATGAAAAACCACAATTAAAACCACACACACACAAAAAAAAAAAGAAAGAAAAAAAGAGAATCCCCAGGAGGCACCTAGCAGTGAGACGACTTTGGCAAAAACACTGTACTAATTTGCACTACTGTATCTGAGCAATTTTACTTGTTAAAGTGAATACAAAATAACAGTGTTTCCAGAAACTGGTTTTCTCAAACACTGTACACTGCTCAGTGTGCCTTCCTGCCAGCATTTGGGTCAGAAGCTGCCAACGCTGGCCTAATGTTTGAAGACTGGATCTGTATCAGCTGCCTTTCTTCCAGCTATGTCTCTAGGTGCTTTCCAGGAGACCCACACCCCATCCAGTCAAGTACAAAGCTTGACAAAGATCTATGCCCCCATGAAGCCATGTCTACACTGGAAGCCTGTGACTAAGGATTAAGATGAAGAGTCTACATCCACTGAGGTTTGAAACAACCACATGCATAATGGTGGCTGTGAGAGCAAAATCTAGACTGGAAATCCACCTGCCCAGCAGGGATATAATCACCCACTGGGATGCCCAGTTTATTTACTATTCAATTATATCATCCACAACCCTCTTCACATGCTTTCTGAGATAAAGTACCACCTAATCTGTGAATATTATAACCACACAAAAAAACATCATTCAGAAATCACATCTTTCTGTACAGACCAGGGCTGTCGAACTCATTTTCACCTGGGGCCACATCAGCCTCACCAAAGGGCTGAATGTAATTTTAAGACTGTATCAACAGTTTGCTTAACTATTAAGGAGTAATTACATATACACAGTATTACCGTTCCAATCAGCCCTTTGAGGGCGACCAGGATGAACATATTGTTAAATAACCTGAGACACCAGCATGTCACATACCATCCTTGTCTATTGAGGCAGAGGGCTGGGGTTGGCCCTTGGGCCTTGCATTTGCCACCCGTAGTCTAGATCAACTAAGTGTAGAAAAACAAAGTAGATACATTAAATTCAGACCCAAAGGACAGCAGTGAAGTCTGGCTACACTGTACAGATCAGCCAGCCACTAAGAACATCACTGGTAGCCCAACTGGTTATAGATACCACCTCAGGAAACGCCTACTTGTCTTAACTTAGTTCACAAACATGCACATGGTAAATCTGGTTGTGTTCTACTCTAAAGTTTGAAATTTCTCATTATTTGCTTTAAGGAAAGTAAGATGGGAAAGGTTATTATTTCAGTGAAATATAAAAGGAGAAATAATATTTTACATCAAAACACCATGGAAATTGCTATTTCAAAGCATTTCATGGACACCTATCAAAAACACAGAAAACAACATGGACTGGCGAGGATACAGACAATGGGAACCCTTGAGCACTGCTAGTGGAATTGTAAAATGGTATAGCCACTAAGGGCAATACCATAGTGGGTCCTGAAACAGAATCAACCCATCACCCCAAAGAGAGCTGAAAGCACAGCCTCAAAGTTATTGCACACCACGGCAACAGCAGCACTATAATGAGGAAGCAATCCAACTGTCCATGGATGGATGACTGGATCAACACAACGTGTATACATATGTATAATGGAATATCATTCAGCCTGAAAAAGGAAGGAAATTCTGTCACATGCTTACACATGGATAAACCTTGAGGACATTATGCTAAGTGAAGTAAGCACATCACAGAAAGACAAATACTGTACAATTCCATTCCTACGAAACCTAGACTGGTCAAACTCAGAGAGAGAATACAATGGTGCAGAGGGGATAAACGGGAGGTATTTAGTGGGTTCAGGGTTTTAGTTTTGTAAGTGAAAGAACTCTAGATTGGTTTCACAACAATGTGATTGTACTTAACATTACTGAACTGTATACTTAAATATGGTTAAAATGGTAAATATCAAGTTATGTATATTTTACCACAATTACAGTAAAATAGTGATAGGATCTGACGTAATTGTTCACACTTGGATAAACAAAATGGGCAAAAACTTGCAATTCATGTAAAAACAACAGATCTATTACATAAGTTTATTTTCGATTAAAGATATCTATCTCATTTTAGAGTTTACAGGCTAAAAATATAAGCAAACACCCAGGAAAAGGTCTGTAGGAGTATACACTATCGTGGCAATTTTCAACCTTTTTCATCTCATGACACACAAATTACTAAAATTCTGCGGCACACCAAATATTACATTTTTGCCGATTCTGACAAAAAAAAAAGTATAATTTTGATTCATTCATACCAGGTGGCTATTGTTGTGTTAGCTGTTACCATTTTTTAATTTGATAATCTAAGGGGAAAAGGTCAGTACCTCTGAATAACAGTCAGGTATTTCCTGTTTTAAAAAACTTTAAACACCATTAAGTTTTTGAAAAGTACACTTTTATTAAAAGACTAATTCAGCATGCTTACCTTCACTTTTTTCCAGTAAAGATGCTATAACTGCTTCATTTTCAATGGGGTTCAGTGAACATGTAGAATATACCATCCTACCACCTTCCACTAGCTGTTCAGCACCCCGTGTAGCAATCCGCAGCTGTAAGCTAAGGGTTGGAAATACTAAATTAATCTTGAAACCAAATGTAGCCAGATAGCGCATACTTTAAAAGATTTATTTATTTTTTGAGAGAAGGTAAGGGAGGGAGAAAGAAAGGAAGGGAAACATCAATGTGTAGTTACCTCTTGCATGCCCAACTGGGGATCTGGCTTGCAACCCAGGCATGTGCCCTGACTGGGAATCAAACCAGTGACCCTTTGGTTGGAAAGCCAGCGCTCAATCCACTGAGCCACACCAGCCAGGGCTAACACATACTCTAGAAATACCTATTATGTCACATATATATGTTACAAGTTTTTTGGACAGACTTGTAATAAAATACAAAGTAAAATAAATAATTTCCATAAAAAGGAAGAAAAAAAAAAAAAAAAAAGGAAAGACAACTCCTTAAGGTTCTAAGTGAAATTAGAACAAACCTACAAAACATGTGTTATATAAATAAAAGGACCTAGTTATATAAACAGTGATTTGGCTGTTCTGTGTTATCTTTTCCAGTATCTCATCAAGAAAGCATAAAGTAACTAACAACTGAATTCAACATATCAGTCAAATTTCACTATTAAAATGCCTCCATACTTGATATTAAAAAAGCCTGAAACAAGAAATTCTGATAAAAGGCATTTTAAATAAATGTAAAAATCTTCCGTTCACTGCCCTTCAAGGTTTTAAAAGCAACTACTTCTGATATTCAAGCCAACTCCCATGAAGGGAGTCATTGTCGATGCTTACTTAGGAGTGGGGCAAAGATCTGGATGCCCAGTTAGGTGACTCAAGAATAAATCTTGACCAAGCTATCTGTCAAACAGCATTGCCAGCTACAAAGTTTACTTACCCATGCAGCTGCAAGCTATTTAAGGTGGTCCACTTTTTCCAAACATCAATGTTCTTCCTCATAGTGCCATCTCCACTGAAAAGAAAGATTTAAAAACTTAAAACTCTCTACAGGTAGAGCCAGAATTTTAACAAATTTGTCACATTCAAGCTATAACTATAAACTTGTTATTATTTTTATAAATACCAAGTAGGAAACAATCTAAATTCTTACAAACTACAATCAATTTCCCATTTCTATTTTGGGGACATTCTAGCACACTAAGCTCTTTAATTATATTTCAATTTTCACTTTAATAAGAAAACAGAAAACCTCTTTCAACAGTTAATGAGACAGTAATTTGCTTCCATTTGAGAGAAATACTAGCAAAGCTAATTCTGGTCTTGCAACTTAGAAATTTGGTGAATCAAGAATGGTATTTTAATCAGAATTACATGAATAATGATAAACTTACACTCATAAAGGACTTTTCACAGCAAATTCAATTAAGCCAATTTATTTACCAAGATTTTTCTATATATCAAGTATTTTTGATTTTGTTAAATGAAAATTCCACAATTTTATAATACAGACTTGATTCATTCATCTTTCTGTTCATGTCCAGTTTTATCTATCCAGTTTCTGAGTTAATTCCTGCATCTGTTGCTTTCTCTGTGAAGTTTTTCTTATGATCTATTCACGTTGTTGAGATACAATTTGTAGGATGAATATATCCTATGAGATATAATATATATCTCATAATACAATATGGCTTTCAGATCATATTCTTCATGTGTATGGTGGTAGCTTAATTCTGCCATAATTATAGGAATTTTTTTTCAGCTTATAACTTAGTGCTCGTAAGGTACTTAATTCTCACAATGTTGACATGAGAAATGAGTTACACTTCTGACGAAAAGAACAAAGGTAGGAAAACATCCAAAGTAAAATTAGAAAATTGCAACCTAGGGTAAAAAGGAATGCATCTGATAATCAATTTTAAGATTTACTTTAAATGGGAATTTTTCCAAGTATTTAAAAACTCAGCCGTATTCAGTGCTACCAACTACAACTGAGTTCCACTACTAGAGGTAATCTGCCACTGACTGAAAGATGAATTTAATGTTGATGTATCACAGTTAAGCACTGTTTAGTGTTAACAAAATTTTGTGGCAATTTCTGTTCTCTAGTCTCAACAAATTCACATGTTCAAAGGTATTAAATAAACCCTGTGCTCGTTATCTACGTCACTGCCTCTGGAAACTTAATGGCCCTCTTTAGTTTGATTCATTCCTTTTTGGAAAAACTCATTCAGTTGTGTCATAAAATTCTCTTACAGGTAAATTCTAAAAAGCTAAAAGTTACATGTAAAATTTGAAGATATGTGAACACAAGTGAAATGAATTTCTCAAAAGTTTGAACTCCTAATTTCATTGTGCTAAACAATGTAACACTCAAAATGAAAACCTGATGTGATGATTATTCTACGACAGTTTTACATACTCGTTGAAGTACAAACATCAACACTTGGATGAGCAAACGTCTCCACGTGATCGTATCCTGAAATGCCTGAGTTTATGATGCTTCTTTCCCCTCAGTTATTTTCTTCCATCTCTTTTTAGTCTATCAAAGCCGCTCCTTTTTTTTTTTTGTGTTCCACATGCTCAGTCTGCTGCATCACTAAAATTCTGTGTCTGTCTTCTAACTTAGGTTGCAATATTTTTTCCTCATACCATTTAACACAAGAATCACACAAACAATTGTGTTCGTGTGCACCTTTAATTTTAATTGATTAAAATTGAATAATATGACTTATTCCTTAGTGGATTCTGGGCTTTCTGACCTCTTGATGATATAAATACCTGCATGGGACATCACACAGGATGCGATCGTAGAAGAGAACTTCTTTCCTTCCATTCATGTCTATCATGAGTCTTGGTATGCTGGACGCATCGTGGTTGACCACCATGATGCAGGGACTACTCAGCCTTTTGGCCTGATGAACAAGCAGATAGCAGCGCTTGTTGTCCACATCATTTGCAATGACAAATCCCTCTGGGAACATAAAATTGTAGTGTTGGGTGACATGCAGCACAAGTAAATTTCAGAAATACATGACCTGTAGGTTAGCAGGTGAGAAGCAAAGATCCACCAAACTTTTGAATGTAAGATTAGCTAAGACTACATAAGTGGTCAAATTAAAAAAAAAATAAAAAAGAAAAGAAAAGTGAGAGAGAGAGAAAGAGAGAGAGAGAAGGAAAGAAACCCAATAGCTCCACATGGATTTCACGGTCACTTAAAATTTTAAAACTTCAGGATTCATTTGTTCAACCATTATCAATTATTATGCCAAAAATATCTTATTAATAACTATTTAAAAGGAGGATAAAGGCACGTAGAAAGGTGCAGAAAACAAATTAACCCCCTAACAGGTGTTTAAAATATTGCATGTGCCGCCCTGGCTGGTGGCTCAATGGATAGGTGCCAGCTTGCAAACCCAAAGGTTGCTGGTTTGATTCCCAGCCAGGTCACATAACCAGGTTGCAAGCCAGGTCTCCAGCCAGGTCCTTAGGGGGAGGCAGGTGATGTTTCTCTCCCTCTCTCTGGAAATAATAAATAAAATCTTAAAAAAAAAATATGCAACACAGAAATATGGGGTTCTTTCCTAGGTGCGGTGCTGTCCAGTAAGAGTGTTCTGCAGTTAACAGACAAGTTCTGTCTCTGCTGCCTTATGCTGTATCCATTAGCCCCGTGAGCTTTAGAGAGTGGCTAGTGTGCCTGAGGACCTGAATTTTAAATTTTATTTAATCTTAATGAATTCAAGTTTAAATAGCAACAGGTGGCCAATAGCTGCTGCACTGATCTAGAGTTAGTTTGTTGAATTTATATTCAGATAAAAATATTTACGGACATTTGCCACTCACTAATATTCCTTTTGCCTTAATAAAATCAATGTTGGGACTTGCCTAATATCCCAAAAAGAGTAAAAAACAATACTGCATGTGAACCGAGACACCACTGTAGACTCCGTGGATCAGATCCTTGGGGTGGGGTCTAATGCTCCTGACCGTTTAAAACTGTCCGCTGGGAGGTTTTGAGCTGTAGCACAGCTAAGAACCCGGTGGAAAACTTCCTGGGGGCCACCTCCTCTCACTCTGTGTCCTCTCTCACCGCCAGCACAATATTATTGTAGCCTAGTAACATTTTATCATCAATTTCACTTTCTCTTAAAGGAAGTAAAAGTAGGTAAAGGTGTACATAAAAATAATAAAAACAGCCCTGGCTGGTGGCACAGTGGATAAGGTGCCGGCTTGCGAACCCAACAGTAACTGGTTCGATTCCCCAGCCAGGGCACATAACCAGGTTGCAAGCCAGGTCTCCCGCCAGGTCTGTAGCTGGAGGCAGGTGAAAGGCAACCATACAATGATGTCTCTCTCCCTCTCTGCCTCTCTCCCTTCCCCTCTCTCTGAAAATAATAAATAAAATCTTTCAAATAAATAAATAAATAAAACACTATGAACAGTCTTTTAACATCTTTATAAAATCCCTATATAGGAGCATCAGTGATAATTATATAATAGCTTCCATTTTCTCAGCATTTTGCAATCTTACATCATATCCTCTAGTTCAAGACTGATGGCTCATTTCATACGATCAGTAACGTCACCTAGTAAATATAGTGGTGGGATTTGAACCCACCACTGAAAACTGATTAATGATGGTAGTGTGCAAAATGTTGTATTCTCCTTTCAGGGAGGCTTCAGGCAATGTTCTAATGGTTTCCTGTCTACAACCCCCACAGTAGCATTTCGACCTCCAAACTCCCAGGCCAAAGCATACCTGGAAAAGGGACATTCATGTCAGCATGCAGCATTTCAATTAACTGGGTGGTCTTTGATCCAGGTGCTGCACACATATCTAAGATCTATTAAAAAGCAAGAATATCACTGAGACTTTTAAGAAATCAAGCAATCTACATTTAATTTAAAACTTCAAGTCCTAGTATTTTGATTTCTATTCAAAGACCTAAATATAATTCTTTACAGAATGAACCTAGATGTATTTAACTGATAGGGATCTCATAATACAGAATGCCCCCGAATCAGTGATATAGACACTCTCCCAACAGGGGACGGGCACAGATGGCACTACAAACCAGTGAAAGTAATACATGTAGGGATGAAAGAGTAAAGATACTAATGCAAGAAGCACTGTAACATTCCACTAAGGAGAGAGCTACCCGGACTCAAATCTCATCTCAGACAACAACTGACTAGTCCTGTGACTTTGGGCCAGTTACTTCAATTTTCCCCTGTCTCCTTTTCCTCATCTGGGGACAGTGGTAGCATCTGCCCGCAGAGATGTACGCATAATAAAATACATTAATGAAAACAGTGCACAGCAATGCTTGGCACATAACAACCTCTCAATACATGTTTACTGTAATTTTCAATCTGATTTAGCCAATTGAGACCACTGAAGACAATCTTCTGTATAATAAATAAGAAACAAACTTTAAAAAGGAAGAAAATAGTTATTTGTAAAAATTAAGTAGGACAAAAACGCAAAGAAGAACTTACAGGGAAATGTATCATTTTCTACTTTACACAAAATGAAAACAAAAATTCATTATATTAAGGAAAAAAAGGTCTCAACAAAACAGAGCACAACATGCTCAGACAGCAGCCTGCCCACCGCAAATTCCTGCTAACACACAGTACCTTATGATGAGGCTGGGCATTAAGCAACAGTGGTGGGATCATACTAACAGCTTCTTGACGACTGATATTCCCCTTGGAAAAGAGAAGTTTTAAAAAGTCAACAGTAACATTAAAAAAAGGCAGAACATTTCCAAATTGGAAATTCAAAATTTCAAATGCAACAGAAAAATACCATGTAACAAATCACATACAAAACAAGTTAGTACCATCACATAAACATTATAGGACAGATTTTCATACTAGTGAATAAATGACAGCTAAAGGCTAAGCAAGGGTAACCATTAATACCAAAACTTACCATTAGAAAAACACTGAATTTCAAAAAGTCATTAAAGGGGTTTGAAGCATCCACAGCCCCCACTGACCATCATGAGGACATCCAGAAACTGGATGAGAATGTCTCAAAGGCAGACAATGCCACCTCCAACAACAGAAGCAATTAAAGGGAACATAGGACAAGCTCACAATTCCTAAGTTTTCCCCTCTCAGCTAAAATTGTAACTTCTATTTCTCTGCCCCTGTTTTCAGGAACAGCCTATGCCTGCCTTCTATTCCTAAGAACTGCCTCTCACAAAGTTGAAGACATCAACCACTACTCCTCTCTTTCCTTCTTCAAGATGAAGCATCTAAAACTCCACTAAATTGTCCTCAAGATCTTCGCTAGTGGGGCCAGGGCATCATGTTAAGATGTGCAACTGTTCAAATTCAGACAGTTTCTTGAAGAATTCCAGCACTTGCCTCAATCACAACTTTATTTTAACACCATTAAGAATGAATGATTAAAAAGGAGAGCATGGCCTATAAAACATCAGCTATCAGGAGGCTGCTGCTCCATTGCAACAAGGGTTTTTTGTACTTGAACAGCCATCACTCACCTTATACTTATGCGTTAGCCTGTCAGAATCTAAATACAGACTTGTACATTCATACCTGCTAATTTCCGCCTTACGGGCTTTTCAGTCCAGTCATGAGTCTGTGAAGGCTGAATCCTGACCCACTCATTACCCACAATGACTCCTTGCTTTGTGATGCTGATAAACCTGTCATCTGTTGTCATCCTCATGTTCAATTAAAGCATTAGAGTGGGAAACCACGGGGCCTTGACAATAGACATCCTGGTAATTGTCTTGTTTGATAAACACATCCTAAAGAGGTTTTATATAACCAGCTTTAATAATCCAAAGAGTATCTCATCCTATTGACTTCTGATCAAAAGCTGGACTGTTTCCCTATAATACCTGCTACTGACATTAAACTCCGGTATTCTCCACCTTTCAAAGCTGCCCAAATCTGGCTTTTTACAGCCTACCCACCTGTGCATCACTGCACTCCCGGCAAACCCTCTGCTCTGCCATAACTGGCTCTCTAACAGTTTGCTACCTTTTATCTGACCCTGCATCTCAGTGGAAGCTGAGTCAGAGAACCCTTCCTAGTACAAAATCAGAAATGAGGCAGCACTCAGTTCTGCATATTCCTAACTATTGGGGGGGGGGGGTCGCCAGCCAAATAGAAACTCGGTTTACCAGGTCACTTAAATGGGTCGAAAGCCTCCACCGTAGGAAACAGCTGTGAGTAGAGGAGAGGTTAAAACGGGGTGAGGTGAAGGGCTTTTCTAAATTGGTTGTGGCTTCAGGGGAAAAAACATGGGAAACATGTTAACTCTGTTAAGAAAGCACAGAAGGGGGGAAAAAATAGTATCACCTGTTGACAGAGGTTTCCTTGGCTAGATTACAAAAAGGGAGAACTCCTGACTGAAAATGTGACTATTAAGAATTCCAAAAAAACAGAAAGGGAATAGCAAAGCTTACAATATCCAAACTTTATGAGTATTTATTTAACTCTGTATTGTGTGAGGAAATAGCTATTTTGCTAGCAAAAGTTTAATGGTAAAGGTAAAACGTTCAGTGACCACATGATAAATAATCACTGTAATCAGGAATCTGGGATGGCAAAGAAACCAAGAGGGTGAATGAAGATGGTGTTATTTCAGGGGAACCACAGCTATTCTACTTAGGGTTGTTTGTTTCTTTGTTTTTGAATATTTATTTGCTATAGCAAAGGTTCCTATAGATAGGAACAAGAAAAATAGTTTAAACGTGAGTTTAAACGTCTCACTTTTAGTAAATAAGTAACAGCCATAAAAACATATTACTCCCTTGGTACAAGCATGTGGCACATGCACCAAGAGAGTGGACTAAGGGCTGTCTCCGAATGGCATGCTACTGAGCTGCGTGCTGTGTGCACCTCATTTCCGAAGTCACCCAAACCCAGGAGTAGCAGGGCACAAGCCCACAACTGTGATGATATCCCTATTAATGTTAAGGATTAGTGCAAACAAAGTAACAGCTATATAACCACAAATTACAGATGGAATATACAGGTAAAGTGTCTTTTTTGCATGTTTTACCTACTTGATTGTTCCCAGCGACAAGTAAGGTTAAAAATTATTAACTATGACACTAATGTGCATTTAAAGCTTTAAGGAAACCAACTTAATAAAAAACACTACTCACAGATTCAGTTTCGCTAACCAGAAACTGGTGAAACTTTTCCAATTGTGGAGACTTTCTCAAGATTTTTCGACTCAAATTTGTGTGCCAGGCAAGTTCTTCAGGGTACCTGACCAAAAAGAAAGTAAAATATTTATGGACTGTATATACTGATGTGTTTCCTGTAACAACTTCTTGCTTATCCAGGTCACACAGCCAATGTTTTGCTTATTCAATCGCAATCCTCTCCACTATAGTCTGCCAACAATGCACAATATCCCTAGAACACAGAAGCATGGTTCTAACTCTATCAGGGCTCAGGCAGAAACTGGAGAGCTTAACGGGTCACAGGACATCATTCATGTGACATCACAGTAAAACCATGATGATGAATATTTAAGATCTGAAGAAAAAGTGAAGACTCCTGCTCTTCACTATGTATGATAAGTTAACAACAAAATAAAGGTCATTGGAAAAAGATGTAATAAACTTAAGTTTAAATAAGTGCATATCTCACAGAAACAAAACAATGTGGTAGGGCAGGTATCAAAATGTTTGACAAACATTTTATCACAATCTTGTTACTACATTTTCCCCTACGTTTACATCAAGCCAGTCCAATAATGTACTGAAGTGCTTTACGTATCAAAAAAGCCTGGAAATTACCAATGCATTAATTTGAACTCCTAACTCATTACTTACGTAGAGCTAAAAAACAGCATCTCCATAAATATGTATATTTGAACTTTCTAGGAAATGTTAACATTACTGACCAGGAACTGTGTTATTTCTCAACCCAATTTGCCCCTGTCCGTTGATCTCCAATTGTGTAAGTCAGTACACTGATAACATACACAGCCATGGTCACATAACCCAGTGCCATCCTAAGCATAAAGTGGCAAATGGTGATAAAATTTTCCTTCTGTTTTAGCACTTTATCAAGTCTTAGGTGTAATAATGAGCTCATTTTAACAATCCAAGGTCACAGTGTTTCCATGTGTCAAACTGACTGCTTTGAAACACTGCCTGATTTGACAGAAATCATCTCAGGCATCAAGATTTTAAGGCACGGGCTTGACAGCACTATATAAGATACGTTTAAAAAGTTCTCTCTACCAAATAAAGAAGGTAAAAGTTAAGCTGGCTCAATCTGTTCATAGCCACCCTACAAATGTCCCCAGTGATGCGTTTCCTTCTGTACTATTCAATCTGCTTCAAAAATATAAAATCAAAATACAATCATATTTACCAGGCAATTAAAAAAAAGACTTTAATTTTAAATATTCCCCTTGGTTTCATTAGAGACAAAATGATAAGGAAACATTCAAATTTACCTTTAGCTGTACTAACTATTCCAGAAAATCTGCTGTCCCCTTGGAATCTTTAGAAGGTTGAATACCTAAACATTATTTCTATCTAATTTCTGGCAACACTGAATTATCTGTGATCAACAACAAATGTGTTATCATCTTACCAAATCACTAACATCATTAATTTGAATTCTGCATGCCATTGCTTATTTTCAAATACCGATAAGCAGTCTGGATACACTTGAGCAAATCTTTTTGTGCCTCACAGGTTGAATTTCTAATAAGTAAAATGTAAATTTATTATATCCAGACTAAAATTCTACCCTAAGTAATTATGATTATTAAAGCTGTTACTTATAAAAATATATTTAAACAGGTTCAAATAATACAAAACAAACAGGTTAAGTAACAAAATGTTTCTAATACAGCTTTAGAGACAACTTTCTTAAGCCAACAAATGTTTATTAAAATCTTAGTAGGTTTTAACATCAAACAAAATAATCTCGAAGAACTACCTTTAATTTTTGGTTATGTGATTCAAATTTAGTTCATGAGTCTTTAAAGTACTATCTATAAACTTGTTGTGACTTTGAAGATAAATTAAAGCACCACTGTCACATTTACACCTCAAAAATTCTAAAGGGAAAAAGTCATCTAAGTATACAATATCCATGAAAAATGCATCTTCAAGCCACACATTGACAAGAACAAAAAGATTGACAATAGGTGTGTTCTGTGTAAATGTCAAATGAGACTTTCATAAAAACTTCAGAATAATTTCTTAGTTGAATCTATGGAAAGGAAAATAACTGAAATCTGCCCAAGATATAACTCCTATATTTAAAATTCATTATAGAAAGCAGGGTTCCCACAAGCTATCCTAAATTTTATCCCACTTGTACCAAAAGGTTAAGAATATTATATATTTGAGCAATACAGACCCTGGTTCACTTGCTTGCTGAGAGATGTATGGGTATCCCACACCTGACAAGTGAATTTGATTAAATATTTATACAGTAAAATTATCACACAGTTGTCACTAACAATGAAAACAAGTATCAGCAGCCCAAATCATACAATATGTTGTTTACAACTTCAGTTGCTATGTTTAGAAAATTAAAGCAAACAATAATGTGAAGAGAATGGCCATGATTAAGACAATGATTCATTTTTATTCTTCACAGACAACCTCAGCTGTATACTGATTTTGGCAAAGGCCACACATTCAAAATGTGTATCCTAAACATATCTGAGAGATGGACATTGAAAATTCAAACAGCAATGAAAGAAAAAAAAGCAAGCATATCTACAGCCCATGATTAATAAAAACCTGACCTTGGTTTGCAATCACTAAAGGGTCTAAAAAGGAAACATAACATCATCCACTTGAAAAGTCAAATCCTCCAGAAGTTGTCAGAAAATGCTGGTTAAATTCACCATTTTACAGCAATTGTTTAATTTTTTTGTTTTTGTTAGAATTTTCAGGGCCTCAAAGTTGATCATATACATGTAAAACTGTAACAATTTACTAACTCCCCAGGGCTTGGCTCTGTGTTTTGTCCTTGAGTACGCCAGGCATTTGACAAGACAAGACTAAAGACTGGGCTGTCCACACATGGGATCCTCTGCAGACAACTAAGACTTGAACTGGGCCATGCAACAAGTAACCTACAGAACAAGTTAAAAAAAAGGGGGAGAGGAGCATTTAGCAAGAAGGGCAGGAGTATGTCCAGGCATGAAGACAGGATCACTCTCTTGCACTTTTGCCAGGTTAAGTCTGTCATTTTTCTGAAAGTAGGGAAGCCACTTAGCAAGTTTTGACATGAGAAAACAAGGGGCTTAAATGGAAATGGTAGGAGAAGTAACATCTAGGAAGCAAAGGGCTGAATTGACTGGGAAAAATTAACTTAACTCAATGACTCAAATATAAAGAGCTGCAAATCATACATGAAAACTTTGCATACCAGTGTAAAGTAAGTAATAAAGATAAAAAGCATTGGATAAAAAACATAAGGATGTCTCATAAGTATGTCAGGCTCTTTTGTGCTAATAGCAAACACATTACTAACAGGTAAGTTCAAGTGACAAAAGATTAAAACCCCAAAGACACATCCAACAGCACGGTGCCTCGTACCTACCAACACAGGGGTTGTGGAACTTCAACTTTCTGACCATCCACCTCCAAGTTCTCCAATTCCTTAAAATACTTATTTTTTAAACAATGTAGAATCTCCTTTGCATGGCTATTAAAAAAAAAAAATAAGCAAGTTTCAAAAATAATGCGAAAGGCTGTTACTACAATTTATCTTTTTATGAATTTAAGATTTAAGTGACTTAAAATTAAAACCGTATTTGCATGGAGAGAAAACATTCTTTATAATCACTGCCTCTTTTATTCTATTCCTTCCAAGTTTAAACAATCCTGTTTAATCACTAAGAATGGTAAACTAAATGCAATATTGCTGCATTCATTCCCTTCTAAATATCCCTATAGTTCCATTTTCACCTGCAACTCATCCTGGAAAGACATAACTGCAAATACACAAAATGAGCCAGAAGCTTTACCCAATTACTAACATACAAGAAGAACCAGAAGCTCTACCCAAACTCGGTAATGTCACAAATATCCATGTGTTCCACAGGATAGGCGTCCTTGGCTCTAGAATCCTCGAGGGTCTACCCTTTCTCAGAATGCATTTTCCTTTATTTTAGCTTCCCACCTCCTAATGCCCCCTTGACCTATTCCACTGACCCCTGAGCTCCCTCCTCGCTGTTTCCAGACTCCAGGATGCAGCCCGCTGACATGCGCTGGTTCTCTTGCACTGTAGCACCTCTCAGGGAAAACACCCTCGTTACCCTCAAATCTCCGGGAGAAAAACGCACGGCCCCTTACCTTTTATAACCAGTAATTCTTAAAGTGGCCGGGAGAGGCTCCCTGAGCGATTCCATGAACTGGTTCCACTCGCCCTCTGGTACAATCTTGAGCTCCTGGTAATAGTGTTCGAAGAGCTTGTTCTCCTTGACGATCTCGGGGTACCCGCCTTCCCATCCCTGAGCAACAGAATGGGAGCTCCTCAGGACTCAAGAAGCTGCCCCTCGACACCCCGCTGATATTGGCGTCCGGATGGCCCACGCGGGGGTCCCGCCCGCCCTCGCCCCAGCTCCTACCGCGTCATTTCGCTTCCCACCGCCCTCGGCGCTGTCCTCGGAATCCTGGGGTCGCCGCTGCTGCTGCTGCTGCTGCTGGAGCCGCCGGCCCCGCGCCCGCCGCCCCATGGCCCACGCGGTCGAGCACGCCGCCCGCACCCACAGCCCCGCCACTCTAGGCTGCGCGCACTTCCGTACTGCAGCACGAGGCCCCTGCAGGTCTGCGCCTCCGCCCCTCCGGGGCCTGCAGGGACCTTCAAGCGGTGAGTCAAAAGCACCGCGACCCGTCCTCCCAGGAAACAGCGACCGGAGGGGTCCTCTGATAGGCGGAGTGGGAAAGTGACCACAGAAAGCAGCCCCAGCGGTCCTCCGCGTTGGAGCACCCGAGTTTCCCGCGCGGCCTCAGGCAGCTTCGCGGACAGCCCTCAGTCGCGCACGCACAGAACGGCGTGAGCGCCGCGCCTAGGGGGCGGGGCTCCGCCACGGGGGGGGCGGGGAGAGGCCTGCGGCTCCGCCCCCCGCCCCGCCCCGGCCTGCGAAGCGCTACCTAGCAACTGGTTCAGCTCCTGGGAGCGTGGCCTATAGTGCCTGGGAACCGAACCAGAAGCGTGGGTCTGGGCTCGGCGTCCGCCGCCCTCGCCGCCCTCGGGGAACCTCGCCTCCCGCCCCCTCACCGCTATCCTATATGTGGCACGCCTCGGTCACCGGGCGATGGACTACGCCTGCGGTCCTCCGCCATGGAGCTGGCGGAGCGGTTCCTGCTGGACTTACTGTCCTACCTAGAGTGCGCCCTAGGCATCCTGGCCTTCGCGATGATCAAGCTGATAGGCTCGCCCTATGGGCGCTACGCCTCTCAGCACTCAGCCTGGCGACTGACGGCGCCCACTGCCTGGGCTGTGCAAGAGCTGCCCTCTTTGGTCGTGCCGCTCCTCCTGTGCGCTGGCACGGCTGCTGAGCGCCTTCACTGCTGGCCCAACTGCGTCCTTCTGGCCATGTTCGTCGTCCACTACGTGCAACGGTAACGACTGGCGGCCCCGGCCCGGCGCCCTCTGGCCGGTACCCTCCGTTGTCCCGCTCTCTTCCCGTGCCTCTGGCTCCCTCTAGGAGAGTTTCCTCCCTCCTTAGTAGCTCGTCCCCTTCATCCCTAGCGCCCTACTCTGCGCCCCCGGCCTGGGCACCCTCTCCCTGCATACCCTTCCCTGGCATACCCTCTTGAGGGACCCCCTCTGCTCTCCCTACGCATCCTGTCCCCATTTTTGTCCGTGGCGCCAGGCGTGAGCTTAGAGGTAGTCTGGAGACATTCGAGAGGACTTACAGCAAAGCCATAGAAGAGCGTTCTTTCTGAAAATTCCGACCTAGAAAGGATTAGCTACACAATAATACGGGATTTTGTTCAAGACCACTGTGTCTGGCTAAAGGTAAACCCCTTACATAATGTTTCTGGCGCTGCTTCTTCCTTTTCCATGTTGGCATTCTTGTCGGTGTTGTTTTCTCCCAGCTAGGTGATCACCTGCAAAGCTGCTTTTCTCAAAGGACTTTGTGAATGCCGCCGTACAATATTCACGGGCAGGATTCCGTCACTTCGGAGACTTTCACCTCCACGTTCTGCCTAGTGGCAAGGACTGTGTGAGTGGCTTGCCAAGCAATGACTTTAAACACAGATAAAGGCTTAAAGATGACTTTCAAATGTTTTGACTTTTGAGAAGAATTTTAAATGGCCATGATAAGGGGGACTATCTCCTGTTCTTAGGCTTTGGCTTTTACAGTTAAACCAAATGGCTGAACAAAAGCTGGAAATCAAAATTTTAAAAATGTTGATTGAGACTACAGAAAGCTGCATAGATACTTAAAGCTCTCTGCATCAAGAGAGCTGGGATCAATTATGCTGTGATTATGGGCAGGTTATGAACCTCTCTGATTCTGGGTCCCACCTTAGAGCACCTACTGCTTAAAGGCATAGGAAAAGTAAGCATACTTGCATCTGCGTGTATGTGTCTGCCTGTTTGTAAGCCTCTCTTCAGTTATTAGGATACAGGAGTCCTGCCTGGGGCATCTGCTTTCATGCAGGCGCTTTAAATGGGCAGAGTCCATGTTCAAGGAAGGATCTGAGTCCAGTGCCCCTGGCACTCCAACAAGAGTGTTTTATTAAGCAAAGTTTCTGTCATTTATGCTGGATTTTTTTGTAACGTGGTTGAGCGTTACCAAATTTGTGGATGCGATTTGAGTATCAGAACTCTCGTGTCTCCATACGCTTCTCCATACATACACCAGAACCTGCATCTATCTGTCTAGTGGCTAAAAGCAAGCTTTGGAGTTAGATGGCCAAGTGTTACCTAATCCCCATCACTCAGGACCTGAGGTAAGTTACTAAGCTGTACCTGGCACAGAGATAATACCAGCCTGTGGGGTTGGCATTAAACAAAGGCAGCTTCATAAAAGGCTTGCAGGGGGTTAGCAAAATTCAGTGTTGACTACATGATAAATAATACCATTTTACATTGTCATGAAAGTGGACAGATCCATGGTCCTACTCTGTGTCTTTTACTTATGCTGCTGCCAGCTTCGAGTGCCAATAAAGAACTTTTGAAGACACAGCATTAGAAATGAAGAGAGCACTTTACAGAGCTTTGAAAGCCTGGAACAGAAGATTTTGAACTAAGGTATGATTAATCCTTTCTAGGCTCACTCTAGTGAAAGAACAGATGCAGCCTTACAAAGGGCTGAAGTTACTTGTGGCGTTTTATGCAAGGCCATTGGACTAGAGATTGCTGGGACTACAACTCCTGGTGCCTAGACAAGTGGCTCTTGAAACTCTGCCTTCGAGGATTTGCCCAGTCAGGTGGACTTTTTCAACTGCTGAGCTGTTTTATATATATTTTTAAGGTGCACATGTTACTGTACACATAGCCCTTGTAGTTTGGGGACTTTGAAGTTTTCCAAATAACAAAGGTAAACATTTTCCATTCGACCTAAACAAATAATTTATTAAGCAGTTACCTGACCTAAGTTGGTGAGCACTTGGAAGAGAACACAAGCATCAGCTGCATTTAGACTTGATACAAGCCGTGCAGCCAAACTGGGAAACACTTAATAGAGCCCCTCGATTGTACAGGGCAATGCATGTGATACGGGTCTGAATAAAAGAGGAGACTGTAAGAATGAAGCCAAAATCAGGCTGATGGTGGGAGAAGATGAACCAGGGGATATTTTCCAAAGAGACTGAGCAGGCCCAAGTGGTGGCATCTTAACAGAGCTTGGCAGATGTCTATGGGAGCCCAGGGCTGAGCTCTAAGGAGGGTGGCCTACGTGAGTTTTTGCCCCTGGAGGGAGAGGGAGGACTGAAGCCAGGTGGAGGGGTATTTGCTTACCGGAGAGGGGAAACCTGGACATCTTTATGTATTCATACAGAAAACATTTACTGAGGATTGATTCATGGACTTGGCACCGTGCACATCATTGGGGATGTAGAGACAGTTGCCCTTAAGGAGTCAAGGAGTGGAAGATTGCGGAGAATGTTAGGGGCCTTTTTGGCACAAGAGCCAGGAAGGGGAGAAAAATCCTGACTAGAAGGGGAAGAGGAAACAGCCATGGGAAGGAAGGTGCCAGGGCCCTGGCCAGTTTCCTAGTGGACGGTGAAGGACATCTCTGGGGATGTTTTAATCCATGACCAACAACAACGTCCCACCCAAGCATGAGTTGTCACTGTCTTTACCATGACCAGTTGGGATCTACAGAGGGAGAGTATTGAACAGCTCCCAGATTGCTGACTCAAAAACCCAAGGGGCCTCCTATTTTTGACAGCCACTCTAAGGTATGTGCTCAGCAGATCCATGACCTGGCGGGACCCCTCATTATGATGCCTCAGAGAACCTCATGTACTTCTCATGCATGTTTGTCCTGCTCAATTCTGTTAATGGCCTCTATGGGAGAGCCTGCTCCAGAAGGAAAAGAAAATGGGAAAATTGTCGCATGATGGAGAGCAAGTGTTGATTTCCACCCCATACCCAGCCGGATGAATAGCTCCCTGGAACCTGGCTAATCTTGTGGAGGCTTCAGCTCATTATCCACAAAAAAAATGCATTTATAACATATTACCCACATAAACTACTTTCAAGTCCAAATGCTTCAGAGTTACTCTTAAAAATGGTTTCCATGTAAGGGATTTTCAACTTCTGACTTAATTCCATTTCTGAAAGAAGGGAGAATACTCATTTCCCACAGTTCCTAAATGAAAGGGTGACTGAGTACAAATGAGATAACCTATGAGAAAAGGCTTTTGAATACCAGGACGTACTGTAACTGAGACCCCCTGGACACTGCACCCTGGGTGTGACAGGTGCTGAGTATATCAGTCCAGCAGGTGTGCCACTGTTGTTACTACTTGCATGTGAAACCGTCCAGCATGTACTTTGATCCTCGAACTGCTACTATCCCTCTACCTAGATGGAGTCTTATGTAAACACCATGCCTAGAAGTCACTCTCCTTGCCCCCATTCTGGCTCCGAATTGGTCTAAGTCAAAGGAAAACCTTCCTAATAACCACTGTGTGGATATCCAAGGACAAGCAGTAAAATTAAAGGTAATAAATAATACAAAAGGAGAAAGACAATCTGAAAGCCACCAAGGAAGCAGAGTGCTCCTCTCTGAAAGGTGTGCTGCATCTGGATGTCTGTCTGCTGAAGACTTGGGCTCATGTGTCATGAGGGCAAGAGTGCTTGGTCCACCTGGGGATGCTTAGGCTTAGTGAAGGACAGGCTAGGAAGGAGGACCTTCTCTCTCTCCTGGAGCTTTGAAGGCATAGCCAACATTGCCTGAGCCTGCCTTTTCTCCTCCTGACCTCTGCTGTGGCATTAGGATCACTGCTGTCCTCTTTAAAGGCAGAGATTGGAGAGCAGAAGAGACCAGTGTCATCCTTTTAAGGCTATTTTGTTTTGGGTCATGGCCACTTTTCTGACATTCATGTGAGACCAAAGAGAGGTGAATCTTTCCCCATGGTCCTCTATGGATGTCTTTTCCAGGTTCCCTCAGGGTGTACACTGGGGCAGAAGTCATTGCTGCTCTGCATAACTGAGGACATGGATGCACATGGATTCATGGTCCCCACCACGAGCACAGACAAGCCCTGGACTGCAGCATCTGCCACAGCCCAAGTGCAGGGTCTTGAGCAAGTGCATTTTTCTAAGAAAGTCAAAGTGCTGTTTCCAGAACATAACTGTTTCAGTCTAGACTAAGGATGGGCAAACTTTTTAAAGAAAGGGGCCAGATAGTGCATATTGTAAGCTTTGTGGACCAACAGGCAAAAATAGGGGATATTGTGTCAGTAATTAGAACAAAAAAGAAAACCAAATTTTTATTGAAAAATTCAAAATATAGTATCACAGGCAGTTTTGTCATGCAAGTGTAATGAGAAGGATGGAATTCTTTTGGTGGGGGATGCCATTTCACTTCATTGGGCTTCAGAGTTAGTATTCCCTATTCTCAAAATCTGGTGTAAGTATTCACCTCTTACTGATCTGCACTGAGATTTTATTTTAGAGAGCGTCTTTTCACACAAGTAGGCATTGCCAAGTGTGGATGTTGGTCTCTGAGTTTGTGATTTTAATCGAGCATGTTCATTGCTTGAAAGGCTTCTGTCAAATTCTGTTAAGATGCTTCTCTTGCTGTTTGCCTCTTAGCGTGTCATTGTTTTTTAGATTAACATCTTCTGATTGAAGAATAGGTGGCGACTTCTCAATTTACAGTTAAATAATTTTTGAAATATGAAAATCAAGGTTCATAAAACTATAGTTTGAGCTTAGAAATTATATCCAATAGTGACTGATTTCTGTAAGAATGGAGACCTTGCCCTTTTAACTTGAACAACATAGAAAGTAAATAAAGCTGTTTGATATGACTTGTGTTTCAAACAGTGTCTGTTGTCATTGAAATGCCTTTAACATTATAAATTTTGCATGTAAGAGATGTTTTACCTTATAATTTTGGGTTGAATTCACTAAGCTCAAGTCCACAGCAAAGGCTAATTTTCAAAGTGCTTCAAAACACAGTAATAGCTGATGAGAGCAATTTTTCTTTTTAAGAAAAGTTTTCGTTTCAACTCTGAGCTTAAAGTAGGGTGCAGTCTAGAGGGAATGTCAGTTCAGATTGTTCTGGAAAGTACTTAAAGATACAGGGAGTGGCATTAACACCTTAACATCTTTACAAGTTTTGTAAATTTGCAATGGCTCTAGTTTTCTCTTCCATACATTTTTCCCACCATCAGCTGTAACATCTCAGCAGATTCCACTTTGAATTGTACAGAATTTGTGTTTCCTCAGCTTCTTTGGGAATACTCTCACCTTTAATTGTTCCAGGCAGATTATTGGGAGAGTCACAATTCTCAGTCACGTCAACCTTGGCATTGCCTCCTTGAATGAACAACTAAGTATTGTCAGTGACATCCATAAACCTGACAAGAGCCAAGGAAAACTGCTTGCCTAGTTTTTTAACTGAGGATTGGTATTACGCCTGGTGTTCCAACTCCAGCGGCTGCTTTCACGAAAAGGCTAGTTGCCTCAAACGAGTTTGTATCATCCAGACACATTCCTTTGGCTGCTGCTACAGCTAATTAATTTCCCATGGTGTATGGTTTTCCTTGCTTGCCTAACTGAGCCACTTCCAACTTCCTGTGTGTGTGCCTCATTTTCATTTTTTTTTTTTTTTTTTTATAAATTCTGGTTTGAGATTCTGTTTCAAATTCTCTTATTTTTTCTGACCTTTCCTATGAGTTGGAGATTCTGTGGTGAGCACATAGCCTGGTAATGCCAACCTCTAGGATGTTCTTTTGGCACAACTATCATGTCATCGTGTACTAGAGAGTGCTTTGTCATATGCAATAACACCCATACGCCACTGTGCCTTCAGACCATGAAGAATTAGCTCACTTGTTTTGACATGTTGGGTTGCACTGATATTAAAATAAATGTAGTGTGTGTTACAAGGATATGCATGGCACTCAAAACTCTGTCACGGTGAGTTGTGCACCAGGCAGTCGTGCAAGGGGAAGAAATTGCTACAGGCTCCGTCACAGCCACTCAAGTCTGTAGGTGCAGCTGCGGAGCTGCTGCAGTATGAAACATGTGGCCACGTCGTGTTCTGATACCACTTCATTTATAGACACTAAAACTTGAGTTTCATATGATTTTCATGTGTCATGAAATAATCTTTTGAATTTTTCCCTTACTCCTTTAAAAATGTAAACGCCATTCTTAGCTCACAGGCTGGACAAAAAACAGGCGGTAGGCTGGATTTGCTGATCCCAACTCAGGTTGCTACACAGCATGGGAAAGGTGTGGGTGCGGAAAACAAGAGGTTTGGGTTTCACCTTTACAAGGTGCCAGTTGCCGTTTGGCAGCATTCAGAATTCAGCCCTGAAATTGAAACTGAATTGGGAGAACTATCAAATGTTAGCTGCCCTGCGTGATTCTCATATCCTGGAAGGAAATACTTTGTTTCCTTAAGAGTTCCTTCTCTAACACTTAAGTCACCTTTAATTTCAAAACATGTGCATCCTCTTTTTATCATAAGTTTGTAATTTATTGTTCTCATATTTTCTCTCTCTAACGTTTTAGTAGTGTGCACCGAAGCCTGTGTGGTATAATGGAAGAATTACCCCGATTGACACTTAGATTTGGCCACTCACTAATCCTGTTACCTTGAACAGATTACCATACCACTTGGAGTCTTAATCTTATCCTTTGTGGAGTGTGTGTGAAATGTCTGCTGTGCAGGTAGCTGGGAGGCCAAATAGGTGACAGGTGCTTAGTAAGTGAGAGCCCTTTGTGATGGTGATGGATGATAAAATGGTGTCCCCGAATTGTATTGTTTAGATTAGAACAAGCTATGGGTTTTAGGATAGTTGAGATTTTGAGAGCCTATTGAGACATTCAGTTTCTCTAACTCAATGTGTCTGTTTCACATTCTATAGAATAAGAATCCTGAGTTTGTGCACTGTGGTGTACGTTATTGAAACATGGCTAATTTTTTTAACCTAGAAATTGTGCCTTTAACAGAATAAATCAGTGTGTTACTGAATATGACTTTTGTTTAGGGAAGCAAGATCGAAACCCCCAGACTCTTAAAATAGAATTACAGGAACATATTCTTTATTGTTGTTGTTTTTCATTTATTTCTATTTCTTGTTTCCAAAGGTCATTGATTTTTCCATTTCTGATCAGAGGAGGGAAGCCTACACCATTGTACTCCTGTGTAATAGCATTCATGTTCTGTGCCTATAATGGCTACTTGCAGAGCAGATACTTAAGCCAGTATGCAGTGTATGCAGACAACTGGGTCACCGACCCCCGCTTCCTATCAGGTAAATGACAGTGATGTCTCAGTCATTTCTAGATAGAAAGTCCACACCTCCTGAGAGAGCAGAAAGTTTGTGATGGTTCATGACCGCTCTGTCAGGGCACCTGCACCCACTCAGACACCGAAAGTACAAATACCTGTCTTTAAGGCAAGCCTAAGTATAGCAACAAGCTTCACAGCTTGAGTCTCTGGAAGACTTGTGGAGACCTGGGGATGATTAGCCATGCTATCTGATAGACAGCTGTGCACCTCCTACAGTTATAAAGGAGAGAAGGACCAGAGATTAGCTTCTGGGAACCAGCACCCCTCCATAGCCCTACCTGCATCACGATGGAGCGTGCCTTGCAAGATATCCCCTCTGCTCCTCTGCTGAAAGAAGACGACAGTCATGCCTCACATAGTTGTTAGGACCATAGTCCTATTTCTAATCATACCAGGCATTCTGAAAAACAGATTGTGGCCATCGGGGCAAAGTATTTTGACTGGATCAGATAATTAATAGTAGGAAAACAAGCCCTACTGAGCCTACCTAAGAGCAGTAATTATTCTTGTAAATAAAGGGTAATATTTATTACATTGATTTTTACAATCGATTATGGCTTATAGTCATACTAATATATGAAGAATTACAGATATTGTTCATTTAAGCATGGGTTTGTAAATTGTGTAGTTTATAAACCTCTCGTACTTTTTTTCTTCAGGTTTTGTCCTGTGGTTAATAGGCTTACTGATAAACATTCACTCAGATCACATCTTAAGGAATCTCAGGCAGCCAGGGGAAACTGGATACAAAATTCCAAGGGGTATGTACTGAAAATGGAGAATTCATTCTAAAATTGCATTCCATGATGCCTTGCCATTTTAATTTTGCCAGATCTAATAACTAAAGTGTAGTATTCATTAGCTATAGTTTTTTTGGTTTGGTTTTATCCTCATCCAAGGACATGCTCATTGATTTTTCAAGAAAAGGAAATTGAGGGAGAGAAACATTGAATGATTGCCTCTCGTACATGCCCTGCCGGACTGACCCCGCAACCTAGGCATGTGCCCTGACAAATCGAACCTGCACCTTTTGGTGCATAGAATGGCACTCCAGCCAACTGAGCCACATGAGTCAGGGCTTAGCTATAATTTTTAATATGAGTCACTATTATTAATAGTAGTCATTACGATTACTATTTTATTAGAATGATAAATATTGGCCAACTGGATGTTTATTAAAATCAAAAAGGAAACTCGAGTTACCTCTGGAATTGGGAAGAATTTATGGTTTACAAGGAGTGTCCAATATTTCGTTTTAAAAGGTATCATGGGATAGATATCTTGACTAACCCTCCTTCTGAAAACTATTAAAAATACGGGGTGAAATTGGGGACGGGGAGAAGGCTCAAGTTTATTTATATATAAAATGAAGATAAAATCTACTTTCTTAGATCAGCTGAGAACTATTATTATTTTTGCTCGTAACATATAAGGGGTTAATTAAATCAACAAGAAAAAGGCAACCAAACCACTGAATGGTCAACATAATAAAAACCTTTCTATCATTTTCATCTTATTTTCAGCTCTTTCTGGTTCAGTTTCAATAGCTAGCTTCCTAGTCCATATTACCTTTAAATTGGCTTTTTCCTTCTTCACACTATGCTTTACTGTCACTGGTTGAAATTTTTAAGAAGTCCTTTTAAATATATCAGTGTGGTATGAGAGAAGGGGGTCATCATCAGAGGGCAAAATCTAAGTGAGTCCTAAGGGACTCAGTGAGTGCATCCTGAGCATACCTGTGAGAATCTGCGGTGCCATCTGCCCTCATGCTGCTTCGCAGCCCAAATTCTCGCCTCTTGGAGACTTGGAAAAACCTCAAGCCGTGAATTAGGATCCATGTGGTCCTAGCGGGTGATGCCTTCATGCCTGGGCCGGGGCACACCCGGATCCCCAGAGGGACCTGCCATCTACTCAGGCCTAAGAGACCCCCACACACCACATGCCAAGGAATAAGAGACGTACTCAAAGAATTGATGAAGAAATCTGGTACTGAGAGTAGCAGCACAATTAAACATGAGAGTCCTCAGGCCTTAGAGTTAATAGAAACAAATTATACAGGGATTACTTAAATGTTTTTATGAGTAAAAAAGTATATACTATAAATAGGAGTAAGCAAATATAAGTTAGGAACCAACAGAGCTTCTAAAAAAGAAATCAAGTTGGTAAGACCAAAATTTAGTAAAGTGCTATAAAGTGCACAGCTGCACTTGGTTTGGAATCTTTCTACTTACCTACCTGGAAACCACACAAGGAGAATAGCAACATAAGGAACAAATATAAAAAAAAAATCCTATAAATCTCAAATTACTTAAACTAGGGCCCTGAGGGTGATCACTGAGCAGAATGTGCAACTCTGTTCTCTGGCCTGAGGGCCTTTGCTTCTCCTACCTGGAGGCCTCTCACCCCAACAACCATAACCCAGCCCTCCCAGGAAGTCAGATCAAACCTCATCGGCCAGGGAGGCCTGTTCCCAGCCACTGCCTCTGACCATGACCGCCTTCCACCCCCAGCTCAACTTCTGGGCCCTTCTGCCTTGCTGTGCTCCCCACAGGACTCCACACCTTCTGCCATACTCTGTGCTTTCTCCTTGTTTAGTACACTGAGGTTTAATGTTCTAGATATGGGGGGAGGCAGATTTTATCCTTGACCATGGTCTGGCTCATAATGTAGACTTAATGAATGGGTCAAAATTTGATATTTGAGAGTGGTGAAGAAAGAAAAGGAGGAAGGGAGAGAGGAAGAAATGAATCTGTCCTTGAAAATGAGTATTTTCTTCATTTTTTATTCTAGAGTTTTATACAGGTCCATTTCATTAAGCTAGTTCATTAATTGTTATTCTGTGTTCTCTGTCCTTGCTCAGATTTTGTCAGTTTGATCCATTAATTAATGAAGTGATACATATTATAGTATATGAAAACTGTAGCATTTTCTATTCAGACAAATAGGTAGGTATTGGTATGGGTAGAAATTGTGATATGTAACAGTATAACTAGTAATGTTGGATGTGTTTCATCGATTCAAATTCCCTAAAAACTATAGTTTCCCATAGTTGAATTTGTTCTTCAAGTAAGTATTTATTCCCCATTATCTATTAAGTCATTATTTCCTGGGCATCACTTTGTGGTCAATCATGGCTGGGTCTGTGCTTTCTTCTAGGAGGCTTATTTGAATACGTAAGTGCAGCCAACTACTTTGGAGAGGTGGTTGAGTGGTGTGGCTATGCCCTGGCCAGCTGGTCCGTTCAAGGTGGCGCTTTTGCCCTGTTCACCTTTTGTGTTTTGCTCTCCAGAGCACAAGAGCACCACCAGTAAGTTTCAAAATACTTTTTAACATTTTAAGTTTGTTCTCTGACCTTATTATACCTGTTTTAAGGTTAGATTTTTGTAATGTTAATGTGAATTTGAATTGCTGAATCTCACTTTATGTCATGCTTTGGCTAAAAGCTCAAAAGCACACAAATATCTGAAGAAGAACCCAACAATAAGGAGTCATCATATGCACGTGAGCATTATCACTTTGTCCACCCTGTTCTGAGCCTTTTTGAATTGACATGCTGGACCCTGGACTCAGTGGTCAAGTTAAATGTCAAGCAGGGCATTTGGAGTCTGACCTGGAACATGCCATTTACAAGGAGGAATGCTGGCTGTGCAGTGACCGGAGCACAGAAGGCCTACAGCCGGTGGGAGGGCCGGCACAGCCCCATCACAGGCGCTCTACTGTGCTGACCGGGGGTCCTCATGGGCCCTGGGCTCCGTGCACTCCCCTCATCACATCCAAATGCTTTCCTTAGAAGCAGAAAGAGTCATACTCTATAACAGGCTTGGCTGAAGTAACATGTCCGAACTTTAGATTTTATGTACACTTAGAAGATGAATGAAAACTGAAGCCAGATTTCATGCATCCCCAGTGATGCCAACAGCCAGCCTGCTGGGGCCCAGCCTAAGGCTCCTGGGAGGCTACACCCCACCCCCTCTCTTGGCTGCCTTTGCCTCTGGGGGAAGGTGCTGCTCCTGGACATTTGTTACATTCAATTTTAAGAAGTGAGTATTGGCTAGTTGTTAGTAATAAAAACAAATGCAATGATGCTGATATCTTAAGAAACTGGATCAAGGGAAGATTGAACAAGAGTCTGCCAGGTCAGTTGTAAAGATCTTTGCTCAAATGAAAATCCCTCTCAACTTTTGAATGTGAAAGATCCAGAAATAGAAAATACATAATTCCATTTTTTAAGGTATTCTTTGCATAAAAACTTATTAATTGAAAGGGCCCTGTGTCATTTGTTTGATGTTTAAATTAATGTTGGTGCAAATCCAATTATTTATAACTGCCGGATATTGGATCAATTCAGTTTAATGGAAGTCTGTTTGCAAATCTTGGCTTTACAAGCTGAAGACAAAAATGAAAGCTATTTTTTTCATAATCCAGTGAACCCAACTAGCCTATCAGAGAAACTGATTCCAAAAGAAAACAGTCCACGGGGCTATTCCTGCAGCAAAGCAGCATTTTGTTATAACACATTTCTGCCTGAAGCAGCCTGACAGGAAGTATTTAATTCCCCTATGATTAGCGTGCTCATTAAGCTCTCGGTCAGACCCACTGGGTCAGCTGTGCCAAGGATTAAGCGATATTCTGGTTTGAGGGCAAAATTTCAAGGAGTTGTAAGGAGGCCTTTTTCCACATGGCTTCTTTCCCACCTGCCTTGGGCAGCGCACTTAGGCACTGGACCGGAGCGCAAACCGCACATGCTTCTGCAGCTGTTAGGTGACAGGCTGAGTGCAGACATGGACTTGTCACACCCCAAAGCAGCTCCTTGGATCCCAGCCAGTGAGGACAGCCTCTGAGAAGGGTCTCGGTTGAAATAACAAATGATCGCATGCTTACCTATTTGTTAAGTTTAATGTCACTTAAAAAATGAATCCAATGAATCTTTAAAACACTCTGATAGACAGCGTAATGATTTAAAGAATAAGGACACATAAGAATATGTTTACAAAATGCTGCCTGGGTTTTACAGCCCCATTCGTCAGATTCAAATACGAAGAGCATGACTTGTGAGCACTCGCAAAGTGTTTATTCAGCTGTCAGTGACCTGTCTCTGGCAGAGAAAGACTTCTATGGGAGAAATTTGGAAACGTGAAACTATTCTTGAGCCAGAAAGCCAGAAACTGCTTTGAGGAAAATTTGAAGAATTATCTCAGATTTAGCGTAACCTGAATGTGATGAAGTGGGGGCAGTCCTTGGCTAGGGGTCATTTCACTTTCAACCAGCAGGCACAAGGGCATTAGGTCAGGCCCCACAATAACAAAATCAAGACAGAAACATTGCCATCCAGCTCCAGTTTGTGTCACATGAGTGACAGCTTTTTGATTCTAGACATAGAAAAATGAATGAGAAAAACAATAGAAATCATGCCTCTTACTCTCTTTAAAAATATATATGTATCTACCCACGGTTATAAATCTTCAAATATAATTTCTTGGTCTGAGTAATTAATTGAGAAAATTTTACTCTAAAAAAGTTTGTTTTATTCCTATAGTATAGTTCTGAGAAATAAATTCAGCACATTTGACAAACAGCCTTATTAGGTAAGAAAGTTCTGCTCCAACAAAGGCTGTGAACAGCACAGGGGATCCAGCCTGCTGTGGAGCACCTCACTGCATGGCTGCCTCAAGTCCTCTTAACACCCTGCAGGTACGTGTCCTTGTGACAGTCCTGCTTTTTTGAATTTTAAGCTGTCCTTTGCTTCCTCTAGCCCTTTTGAGTGCACTGTGTCCTCCTTCAGTGGGCAGTTTCTAGGAAAGAGGGACTCACCTTCTGCCTCTCTTGACATGGTGCCCAGTGCCGCTGACTCATAGGGAGGCTTTTAGAAACTGGCTCATGGTCCATGTCCTATGTCCCCAACAGGCTGTCTTAGTCCATTCAGGCTGCTATAACAAAAATCACCATAAACTAGGTGCCTTATAAAAAACAAGCATTTATTTCTCACAATGCTGGAGGCTGAAAGTCTGAGATCAGACTTGGTTGCGCTCTGGGGAAGGCCCACGTCTAGGCTGCAGACAGTACCTCCTACCGTGTCCTCACTGGGCAGGAGCAAGGACCTCTTTGGGACCTCTTATCAGGGCACTAATCCCATCATGTGACTCCAGCCTCAGGACCTAATCACCTCCCAAATCCTCACCTCCTAAAACCAGTACCTCAGGGTTAGGTGTTTTTAACAGGAATCTTTTTTGGAGTCCACATTCATACAGTTGTACACACTTATAAAAACATTCAACGACTAATGAGTAAATATGTGTACTATGCACATTTACCTACTTTGCATGGCTCATCTGGGGCCACATCTGCCATCGTACACCTGTCTGCAGCATGTCCCTGCACTGGAAAAGGCCATTGTTCTGACTGATCTGCAGGTCTGGTGCCCAGCTCCTCAGGACTCGTCTCGTTACGTTCCCTTTGGGTGTACAGACAGCATCTGAAAGTAAACATGGTAGTCCTCATAATTCTCTTTGTAGGTTACAATGTTAGACCTCCAAGTTCTAAAATCGACAGTGTTCACTCACTGGTGTCATGTATTGCTGCCATGTTAACAAACAGCTGATCATTTTTCATCGTGACTTTTATGCTTATGGAAACTCCAATTTTCTATTTCTTCATCTTGTCAAATTACTTTAAATTTTTACTCTATCGACTTAGTTTCCACCCTTCCCCACCCCAAAACAAATGAGCATGCCTTAGTTGATATAATTCACATCAAAACAGAAAACACCTGTTTGCTCTGAGTACAGGGCCCAGTTATGAATGACCCCATGTTGCATTTTCTCAGGCTGTTTGACAGCCACCTGGTTGTGTGCTCTTTCCGCACACCCTGGGTCTGAGGCCTCAGTTCTCTCCTGGGGTGGGGCAGTAGAGGGGGCAGGACTGTTGAGTCACCAGAAGATAAGTAAGACACACCTGCTGGGTTCCTCCCCTCTCCCCCAGTCTGCATGCTTCCCTGGGTCTGGAAAGATGGCTCTACCATGTGCTAATCAGTGTCTTTTATCACACATCAGTAATTATCCTTGCCAGCATCTGGGCCATTTCTTATGAACTGCACTCCAAAATCACTATTTAATGTTTCATGATGTAGACAAAATCAACCTAACTATCTGAAATGCCAAGGTTTTTATTACAACTTTTAAAAATTCTGTATTCTTTTATGATAAAAAAAAAAGTTGTTCCTTTTGTTAGCATCTGTTACATGTTTAAGTGACAAAATTATTTCCCCTTTTTAACGTTCTTTTTTCTTATTGTAGGTGGTACCTTCAGAAATTTGAAGATTATCCGAAATTCAGAAAAACTATAATTCCATTTTTGTTTTAAGTCCATTGTCAGTGGAATTACCTTTGACTTGAAGCTGTTTGATGATGTTTCTCTAGGGATTGTATAAATGAATTATTTCTCTGTAATTTTCCTGCTACTTCATCTTTTTCAAGATTGGTCCTAAAAATTGTTTTCCTAGTAAATTTGTAAGCTATCTGGTAACAAACTGATCAAACTGAAATACAGGTTAAAGTATTATACTGCGTGTCAGGGCAAGGATCTGGAGCTCTGGATAAGTACTGCTGACCATCGCTCTGAGTTTGGACTTACCTCTTTTGGTTATGTCCAGCTCAGTATGCACAAGACCAGAATGTATATGCCATCTTTGAAGGCTTCTATGAGTCAAAACTTTCCATTACCTCTCGTACAACCCCTAGAACAGTTCTTTCACGGTCAAAGGCAGTCTCTTTCTGCCATAGAGGCATGGTCTAACTTCTAGGTTCCTCTCATTCCACTGGGTCGAAAAGGCCTAGGGTACCCACAATGTAATCAGGGACTCATGGAAGCACACGGGCTTTCCCTATTTGGTGCTGTGCACGCAGAGAATTTGGGGATGGAGAAAGGAGATGCAGGAGGCCTGGGTGAGGCCTGGACAAAAGGCATCTGCAACTGCTGCAGCCTGGCCCACCAGGTGACTACTGGCAGGGCACGACAGGACACTGGGGCGTTTATAAGGGGCAAACTACTTTGTTCCCACTGAAAAGGACTTGGTGGAGGCCAGAGGGTGGGAGCAGGCTGGTAGAGCAGGGCAGTCTGCATCCCCTTCAGCCACCCTCTGTGCCCCCCAGTCTTGGGTTACTTCCAATTTCTAGGTAGAACTAGAAATTTGAAAGGCACTTTCTTTAAGAACCTCTGAGCATTGCAAAACTATCTCTTAAAGCAGAATTTCTTGCTTTAGATGCACTGGAAAAGACCACTGAGGTAAATGGCTGTAATAAAATGCACTACCCATGGCTTGTTATTTAAAAGAAATCTCCAATTAGAAGGCTATTAACTCTAGGCTGTGAAAATCTAATGAACTCATGGTTAAGGTCCCCTGTCTCCTCACTTGGCACTGTTTTGCCTCCAGTTTCAAGTGGAAACAATATGGAAGAGACTGTTCACGTATGATCTGCTGACAGTACTAGATGTCAGAAGTCCCCCAGGACATACCTGAAGTGGGTGTCCTGTCTGCGTATGCACTGTGACCTTTTGGGCTGGAAGCAGGTCCTCTGGCTCCCCAGCTCACCACATCCCCCAGCACCCACCCCATCGGCTCCTCCACCCTTCCCGAGGCTCCCTCCCTTATGAGTTTCCACATAGAAACTGTTCTCCTTGGGCTTTGGGGGGATTTAGAACTACATAGGAATCTCCCTGATGCCACTGTGCTTCATTTTCACTAAAAATGGGATGTTTCTGAGGGGAAATATTTTTTTTTTAAAGATTTTATTCATCATTGTTACAAGGGCAGGGAGGGAGGAAACAAGGGAGAGAAACATCAATGTATGGTTGCCTTTCACCTGCCTCCAGGTTGGAGACCTGGCTTGCAACCTGGTTATGTGCGCCGGCTGGGAATCGAACCAGTGACCATTGGGTTTGCAGGCTGGTGCTCAATCCACTGAGCTACCAGCCAGGGCTCTGTGGGGAAATTTTCTCGTTAAATGAACTTTGGCCCTTTTTCTGACCAAATAATTACTGGAAAGCATAAAGCAATAAATGTTTGGGATCTCAGGAAAACTTAAGGGCTGAGACAGTCTTGATTGGGGCCCCTGTGTTCTGGGAGGTGCACCTGGCTGAAAGGATGTGTGGGAGCCAGAGAAGCTCACCGTTGAGCATTGCTTCTAAAAGTGCTGTTGAATTGAAATGGCCCATGTGTATAGAAGTTGGCCTTAAGATTCCATGCAGGGTTTCTAACTTTCCCAGCACATGCTGGATAGATGATGATTATTATTTTTTTAAAGATTTTATTTCATTATTTTTAGAAAGAGGGGAAGGGAGAGAGGCAGAGAGGGAGAGAGACATCAATGTATGGTTGCTTTTCACCTGCCTCCAGCCACAGACCTGACTGGAGACCTGGTTTGCAACCTTGTTATGTGCCCTGGTTGGGGAATCGAACCTGTGACCTTTGGGTTCACAGGCTGGTGCCTTATCCACTGTGCTACCAGCCAGGGCACTGGATAGATTATTAACATGGGAAGAAATCCTGTTCTTTTGTTCCCTTATAGCTTCATAATTGTCTTGAGTTGTGTTGTACTAATTAAGGAAATTAATAAAAATTACTGTCAAAAGTCTCCTCATTTTTGTTAGTTTTCATTATTACTCAACTATGTTGATACTAATTCACTCTATTTCACAGTAATAGACAGTAATATTCTTAGCCCTGAACGCTTTCCACATACATTACATTTCATAACATCAAATATTCTTACCTATCTCAGTGGAGCCATGCAACAGTCTTAACTATAAATCTTGTGCATTTCTGTTAAGATTATTTTTACAGATTTGACATTTTGTTTGTTATGAATGAGAATGTGTCCCCAAATGCTTTTTACAACTAGGATAAATTAAAGCTATTAAGGTTTGTGTATTTATCATCTAGTCGTGCTCCTGAAATTACTTGATACATTCCAACTTGTTCTTATTTTTTGGTTCTCTAGCTTTGCAGTCATATCACTTGCAAATAGTTCAAGTTTTGTTTTGCAGCATTTGAACTCGTTCCTCTTGTTTTTGTTGCTCCTTATGTTAGCAAGAAATTCAAGTAAAATTTGAATAATAGAGGTAATCAGGATTCTTGTATGACTTGAACAGGAATGCCTTTTTTTGAGATTACTGTTTCAAGCCCCCCCCCCTTTTTTTTTTTTTTTAATATGGCTATTGGTTTGTTTTCTAACTTAGCCATTGGGTTTATTTCTTTGCTTTTAAAAAAATGTCTCCATTTTTCTTGGGATTTTCAAATGTACTTTATACAGATCCGAAATGAACTTCTGGTCAAAATGGGGGAGTAGGCAGACAAGGTTCACCTTCACACAACCACATCAGAATTACAACTAAAATATAGAATAGGTATCTCTCAGAGCCATCAGATATAAAGTTGAATGGAAGTCTGACAACTATGGAATTCAAGAAACCACATCCATCCAGACTGGTAAAGGGGTCACAGACATGGAACAGCTAGTCCCACACCAGGACGAGTATCACAGCAGTGAGGAGTCCTAGCCCCACACCTGGACCCCCCAGCCCAGGGTTCCAGTGTCAGGAAGATAAGTCCCCACAGCTTCTGGATGCAAAGACCAGCAGGATAGAGTCAGTGGAAGAAACTGTTGGAGCCCCAAGCATTTCCTCTTAACCCACACAGAGACTCACCTACTCAGATGTGCTCCCTCTCTGGACCCTGTAGGCCTGAGGCACACCAGTGGCATGCACGGGGAAGCTCAGGGATCTGGTATCAAGGTGAGCAGAGGCCATTGTCCCTTTTCTGGGCATTGCCCCCTCACTGAGCCAACAGGGTGGTGCTATATGCGAGACTCCACCAACCTGGCTAACACTGTTAGAACCACCTTGGACATCCCCAGAGACTCCACCACACCCAACTTAGGGTCTCACCCAAGCTGCATTTCCATCTGAATGGCTGATCTTGGCTCATGCTTCACAACCTAATTTCTATCAAATAAGTTAGTGAGCCCCCAGGTCTAGCACTAGCAGCAGCCAGCTTAGATTCACCACTTGGCTTCGCCTGGGAATCTGCAAGCCCAACACAAGTAGCAGGCATCTTAAATTGTTTTATAGTCACGCAGGGTCACCCTGGGCAAAACAGGTAGGGGCTGACATTGGTATGCACCACCCAGGAAACCCCAGGGCCAGCACACCCAGTGGACAGCCACAGACCATGTCAGTGCACCACCACCCTGCACCTGCACAGCTGATCTTCCATGGAGGACAGAGGTTGGTGGTCAGTGATCAGAGCCTGTCCTTGCAGCTAACGAGGAGAACTCCTTCCCATGGGTCTGCCAACATCAACCACTGCTCAAATAGAAGAGGAGGGTGTACTCAGGCCATATATAAGGCATACCTCAAGTACCAGGCTTGGGTCATAGGGGAGGTTGTGTCACTGGACCCTACAGAACACCTACTACATTAGGGTACATTACTAAGACAGGGAGTCATAGCAGCTCTTCCTAATACAAAGAAACAAACAGAAGCTACCAAAACAAGGAGAAAAAAAAAAAAAAAAAAAAAAAAAAAACAAAAAAAAAAAAAAAAAAAAAAAAAAAAAAAAAAAAAAAAAAAAAAAAAAAAAAAAAAAAAAAAAAAAAAAAAAAAAAAAAAAAAAAAAAAAAAAAAACATGGCCCAAATAAAAGAACAGATCAAAACTCCATAAAAAGAGCTAAACAAAATGGAGATAAACAATCTATTAGATGCAGAGTTCAAAACACTGGTTGTAAAGATGCTCAAGGAAATTAATGAGGACCTCAACAGCATAAAAAGATTCAGTCAGAAACAAAGGATACATTAAATGAAATAAAGAACAATTTACAGGGAATCAACATTAGAGTAGATGATCTGGAATATAAGGAAACAAGAAAACAATGAGAACAATAAGAAAAAAATTAAAAAATAAGAATAGCGTCAGGAACCTCTGAGACAACTTCAAGTTTCCCAACATCCACAACGCAGAAATGCCAGAAGGAGAAGAGGAACAGCAAGAAATTGGAAATCTGCTTTAAAAAATAAGAAAAGAAAACTTCTCTAATTTGTTGAAAGAAACAGACACACAAGTCCAGAAAACACCCAGTCCCAACAAGATAGATGCAAAGAGGCCAACTCCAAGACACATCACAATGAGGAAGGCCTGTCTCTGGAATCCGAACGCTGGTTCGGGGACACTCACAGGACCATGGAGAGCTCCATGCAGAGCTCCATGTGAGCACCTAAGGCAGCTACTGTGCTCTTAAGGCTGAGAGTCTTGCACACCAAGGTTTGTCAATTTCATTGTTGTTGGGGGATGGGGGATGCCAAAGGCTAAAGATAAAGAGAGAATCTTAAAAGTAGTTAGTTACCTACAGGGGAGTTTTCATAAGACTGTCAGCTCACTTCTCAAAAGAAACTTGGCAGGCTGGAAGGGATTGGCAAGAAATAGTCAAAGTCATGAAAAGCAGGGACCCACAGCCGAGATTGCTCTTACCAGCAATGCCGTCATTTAAAAACAAGGTAGATAACCTGGCTGGTGTGGCTGAATGGATTCATGCCAGCCTGCGAACTCAAAGGTCACTGGTTGGATTCCCAGTCAGGGAACATAACGAGGTTGCAAGCCAGGTCTCCAAGCAGGTCCATAGCTGGAGGCAGGTAAAAGGCAAGCATACATTGTTGTTTCTCTCCCTTTCTTCCTCCCCCCCTCCCCACCCTCCTCTCTAAATATAATGAATAAAATCTTATTTAAAAATTAAAAAAATAAAAACAAAGGGCAGATAAAGAGCTTCCCAGACAAGAAAAAGTAAAGTTCATCATTGCCAAACCATTATTATATGGAATATTAAAGGGACTTATTGAAGAAAAAGATCAGAACTATGAACAATAAAATGGCAAAAATACATATCTATCAACAATTAAATTTAAAAAACAAACTAAGCAAACAAGAAGAAAAGAGACAGAATCATGAATATGAAGAGTGTTTTGATGGTTGCCAGATGGGAGGGAAGTGTGGTGGGATGGGTGAGAAGATTAATAAGTACAAATAGGTAGTTACAGAATAGCCTGGAATGTATAGGAAAGGGAATAGCCAGAGAACTTAACATGCATGACCCACAGACATGAACAATGAGGGAATGGGTGGTGCTGGATGAAAAGGAGCAGATGGGGAGGGGAAATCTGTATTTTTAAAAGATTTTATTTAGTCAGTTATTTTTAGAGAGGGGGGAAGGGAGGGAGAAGGAGAGGAAGAGAAGCATCAATGGGTGGTTGCCTCTCATGCAACCCCAGCTGGGGACAGAGCCCATAACCCAGTCACATGCCCTGACTGGGAATTGAACCTGTGACCCTTTGGTTCACAGGCCAGCACTCAAGCCAGTGAGCCACACCATCCAGGGCATATTTTTAACATTTTAATTTTTAAAAAGGATACAGAGATGGGACATGGAGTATAGATTTGTGAGGAAGGTGGACCCAGGATAAACTGTAAATAAACAGGAGAATAAGGGCAACGAGGAAGGCCTTGTCTCTGGAATCCGAGAATCCGAGCACTGCTTGGATTCACTCACTGGACACTCACAGGACCATGGAGAGCTCCATGCAGAGCTCCATGTGAGCACCTAAGGCAGCTATTGTGCTCTTAAGGCTGAGGGTCTTGCACACCAAGGTTTGTCAACTTTACTGTTGTTGAGGGATGGCAACTCCTGCACAAGGAGCTGATGAACCCCGCTGAGATTCAATGACAGCTTCTGTGCACTGAATGGGGAAGTTTAACGGAGAATAGGTAGGTACCAAATCCTGAGTTACCTTTATCTCAAGGGAGAACGCTGGGTTAGCTTACCCAGTACATCTCTGGAATGTCTCCTGTGGCCAGGCATAAGGGGGATAAAAGGCCAAATACAGTGTTATCCTCTGTAGAGCTGTGGTCTAGCATGAAGGCAGTTGCACAAACAAGGAAAATACAATATGATGTTTACATTATAGAAAATGAAACAAACAGAGGGCCCAAGTCTGCTTGGGAAATAACATGGGGAAAGGCCATTCATACCTGTAGAGGCCACAGGAGTGAAAGAACAAGGAAGCTTCCTGGTTCTACATTTAACCCCATGTTGGTGACAAAGAAAGGAAACAAAAGTGATGGCAGGGGCCAGGGGGTGGGCAGACTATAAAACAGTCAGGTGAGAGGCACATAAAGAAGGTACCCATGTGGCAGCTTGTGGAGGATGGAAAGAGCCTGTCATTCGGGGCCCCCTCAGAAGCCTGTGCTGGAAAATGACCATGTCAGCGTATGTAGACAGAGAATGATGTCTCTGGCAGCACTGAGGAAGGGACAGGGGAGGTGTCAGGATAAGGGACTGGGAGACAGGGAATCTAGACCAGAGAAAGTGAGAATCTGAATTAGAGTAGTTTGCAAAGAGGGGGAAAGCAGGCGGATGTGAAAACTATTTATGAATGGACATTGAAGGTTATATTTTTAAGTGAGCAAAAGATGTGAACAGCAGAGGAAGAGAAGTTTGCCATCTTTAGTCATTAGGAAATTGCAAAGTAAAACCATAGGTGTATCACCCACATGTGATGGACTGGTTTCAATTAAAAAGCCTAAGTGTTGGTGAGGACATGAGGCAACTAAAATACACATACATTGCTGGTGGGAATGCAAAAACACAAGACTCCTTTGGATAATCAGTAATTTCCATTCCTTCTTTTTTCTCTTTTTCCCTTTCTCTCTCTCCTCTTCTTCCTTCCTGCCTTCCTCTTTTTCCTTCTTTTTTTCTCTCATCTTTTTTTTAAATTGTCAAATAGTTAATGCTAATTAAAGGCCAAATAATTCATGATTTTGCATTTTTACCACCACTTGATCATAAACAACAAACATGGTTGCTCTATAATTTATACACAAGAACATTATAATGTTTTATTAATCTTCACCTCTGAGTTTGAAAATTTATCTGAATTTCTGTTGGAACTTGGGAGATTTTAACTATAAACAATGGTTGAATTTCATTTTTGGCTTGTTCTTTGAAGTCCATTCACAGTGTGAATTAAACAAGTGCACCATCACAAATTTTAGAAATTATATATCTAGCATTCATCTTTTCTGCACTTAAAATTAAGTGAAAGATGTTCTTCATTGTCAAAACTCAGAAGTGTTTATCACACAGCACACTGAATTATGAATGTGTTATTAGAAGATTTGGAAACAGTTTATCACAACATTAAATAGAGACCATAATGCCATAAGAGATTCCAATTCAAGTTGGCAGGCAAAACATAATTTAGACATTTAAAGTGCTGTATTAAAAAAAAAAAACACTAAGATTTTAATTTAGATAAATATAAGTCTTTCCTTTTTCAAAGGCTTGGTGCTACAAAGAATGGAATTCACACACAAGAATTATTACTACACAGTTGTCTTACTTTTCTAGAGACTTGCAGCTGGTCAGAAAATGATAATGGTTTAAAATGCAGAAGTTCCCAGTCTCCTGCCTCAATCAACTTTTCTCATAGTTCTCCCATGTTAAACCTTGAAATCTATAAAAATTCATTCTCAAGTTGGTAGTCCTGCAAATACAGACCATTATCCCATTTGTACTCATAAGTTGTAAGTTGTTTACTTCCCTCCATTAAATATTGTCACGTTTATTTCAAATAGTTTTAAAACTATTGGTTTGCTTACAGTAGAAGTTCCCCAGGCACAGGGAAAACTGGTTTGACAAGAAAAACCAAACATTAACAAATAATACAATCTTTATTAACAAAACGTTAACCCAATTTTTCATTAAAAAATAAGTAGTCCAAAAATGGCCTCATCCTATAAAGATGTATCTTTCCCAAGCCACAGGGAAAAAGATGTTGGTTATTTTCTATTTTATTTTCTACTATACGTCTTAGAATGCCTCACAAAATCACTCTCTGACACACCAGAACAGTGTTGGCAGAATGTGTTATGAAAATGGCAGTGTATGAGTTTGTCAGACACATATTCAACAAAACCAGAAGGTTTTTTGTTAATATGTTGCATTGTTCGGATAGTGAATGGTTATATGCTAATTATTTACATACCATGAAAAAATAAATAGGAGCAGCTAGAAGGCTACATCATTCAACATGTGGACAGTTAACTGTTCTTTCCACTTTCTGCATGCAAGTCCTCCTATAGACAGATATCTTGTGGCCACCACACTGGCATTTTCCCAAGTTATTGCGTGAACAGCATGGTAGGTTCTGTCATAAACAGTAGATTTTAGCCTGGGCAGCTCCCTTCACCCAGATTGATGAGTGCCCGGGAGGCTGTGCGGCAAGGATTAACTGTGAGCACAGCATGGACTTTGGGGCTCATGTTCCCCCGCACAGAACAGCGCTTCCCAAGGCTCTGGATTGCCAGGAACAATAGGCACCTCTGGGCTGTCCTCCCCAGTCCACCCTAACAACCTAGTAGACAATCTGGGATGTAGGGCTCAAAACACACTTGTGCCTGTGGGTTTTCAGGCCCATAGCAGTCTTGAAGCCTTGTCTACTTGGAAGCAAATTAGTGGGTGCTTTCGGTGACTTGTGGGGGTGTCCCCTCAGGGGCTTTCTTGGGCAGATGCAGTTGGCAGAGGTCAAAGCCCCTGCCAGGGCCAGTTTGCCACCACCACCACCCCAACATCTGCCTCTCCACTCTGTTATGTGATCTCATTCTCAAAGCACTAGATTCTGACAAGATTCACCAAGGATGAGATTGAGAGGTATCCTTGGGCCATGATGAAGTCTAAGATTTCCAATCAAATTATGACTTTAGAACCTATCTCTTAAGCTGATTCGGTGGTTCCTGGTTCAGTCCTTCCAGCCTGATTCTATCCCCTGTGGAGGGCCCACTATCTGTTTTCCCTTCTGAACATGTGTCGCCCACCTATACTGGGACCAGCTCTCAACTAGGATTCAATGTAGGACCCTGGCAGTGACATCCCAGTCCCAGGCAGAAGGTTGCTCCGTGGAGAAATGACTCTACTGCTGCTGGGGACTGCAGTGTCTCTTGGGAAACCTGGGTCCAGCCTCTCTCACTGGTCAGGGCCAGTGGCTCTGCTCATTTGTAGACCTCCTTCATGGTGTGGGATTCTCAGGACACCAGGTGCATTCAGGTGTCTAGCCCGTAGCACTTTATCCAGCAGGGACCCTGGCCACTCTTCCTATAGCCATGCTTTCCCTGGGCCAACCTGAGTCTGCAGGTCCCTATGAGCCTGCTTCTTCCCCACACCCGGCCTCCTCTGCCAGGTTTACTCTGCTGTGCTCAAAAGTCCTTTCCATTGTGCTTTCCTGGTTCAACTCACCCTCACCCTACCCACTTTGCTGAGGTCCAGAGGGCATCCCCTTCTTCCTTTCACAGTCCCCAGGCTTCTGTGCTTGTTCTCTGTTGCCTGCTGGGCCTTCTTTTTAATGTTAGCCCATGGTTACACTTGAATGTTGCACAAGGCACAGGACAGAGGGGACTGGTTTAGCACGAAGGGGTCCCAGTCAGCTGGTGTTCCATGAGTTGTCATCTTCTTACAACTGCCAACTGCCTTGTCTGTTTCAGCCCCAAGTGATTTTCCATCAGCCTACCAGTCCTTTTCCATTATTGGCTCAGAACCCCTGGCTTCTCCCTACTTCCCCTAATAGCATTTAGCTCTCTTCCTGCAGGGTCTTCTCTCCTGAACTTTTACCTGTTTCTCACCCAAACCACCTGCATGCCAGTCTCCTCCCTCGGAGAGGCCACTGGGCATGGCATTAGTCACCACCCACTCTGTGCTCTTTGTTCTCTGCTCAGTTTACCCCTATCTATGGGAAAATCACACCCACCACTATCCTTAGCCAAAGGCGAAACCAGCAAGACCAACAACTTATTATACCCATGTCCTCCTCAGTGAATGCTTCTCTAGGGCCAGGAGTGCAATCAATACTATAGAGCACTTTGTGCATGCCAAGTACAGTCAGACATGCTGGGGCCCAGGGCAGATGAGAGACTCCTTGCCCAGGTACAATGATAGGAAATAAACAATCGCTACAACAATGACTGGCAGAAAAACGTGACAGAAGTAAACACAAGGCCTAGTTAGGAGATTAGGTCTCCCAGTGGTGTCTGAACCTCTACCCCAGGCTACTGTGGTGATCAAACCCTGCACACTCCAGGCCCTCTTGGGCCTCTTGGAGATGCATAAGGCACCTCCACTTCCCTGTCCCCTTGTCCTCTGGCATTATAGACAGGCTTCATCATGATGTATCCTTTCTCAAACTCCCCCAGCCACTTCCATCTTTGTTGCATCCAAGGGGGTTTCTGCTTCAGGTTCCAAGGCATCACAGTTTGGACCACCCTGCCCCACTGATTCCATCTCTAGAATCCACTGTCATGTTGGTAGGACCCCTTGATATTACAGCTCAAAAAAGAGAAATGCCAAAGAGGCTGGGTAGCTTGTGTAGGGAAGCCATCTCTAGCGGCAACCTCCCTTCCCTGCCCAGGCTGAAGGGAGCAGGGTTACTGTGAATCAAGCCTGCCACCTGTGCTCTGAGATTTGCAGTTACTCTTGGGAGTCAGAGCAAGGATTTTCAGCTCTAAAATATACATTTGAATCAAATTTTTACATTTTTTAATTTTAACTTTATTGTTTATGCTATTACTGTTGTCCCACTTTTTCCCCCTTCAGTGCCTCCATCCAGCGCCCCCACCCCCACCACTTCCATAATCGGTCTCCTCCCCATTGTCCATGTCCATGGTGCCTTCATATATGTTCTTTGACTAATTCCTTCACCTTCTTTCAATCAACACCCCCTCCCTTATCCCTTCTTACAGCTGTCAGTCTGTTCCATGATTCTATGTCTCTGACTCTATTTTGCTCATTAATTTATTTTGATTATTAGATTCCTCTTATAAATGAGATCGTATGGTATTTGCCTTTCACCAACTGGCTTATTTCACTTAACACAATAATTTTCTTTCTGCTACATAGCATTCTGTTGTGTAAATATACCCCAGTTTTGTAGTCCTGATGGGCACTTAGGCTGTTTCCAACTCTTCGCTGTTGTATATAGCACTGCTATGAACATGGGCATGAATAAATGCTTTTGAATTGGTGTTTTTGGATTTCTTAGGGTATATTCCCAGCAGTGGAATCGCTGGATCAAAAGGCAGTTCCATTTTTAGTTTTTTGAGGATTTCGAAAGTGTAATCCATGGTGGCTATACCAGCATGCATTCCCACAGACAACGCAGTAGGGTTTCCTTTTCTCCATATCCTCCATAGCACTTGTTGTTTGTTAATTTTTTATGATAACAATTTTGGCAGCTGTGAGGTGATACCTCATTGTGATTTTAATTTCCATCTCTCTGATGGCTAGTGGTGTTAAGCAATTTGTGTATGTCTATGTGCCACCTGTATGTACTCCTTGGAGAAGTGTCTGTTCAGGTCCTTTGCCCATTTTCTAACTGGATTATTTCTCTTCTTGTTGTTGTATTGTATAAGCTTTTTATATATGTTGGAGCTTAAACCCTTGTCTGATATATTGTTGAAAATATATTTTCCCATACAGTTGGGGTTTTTTCATTTTGATGATTATTTCTTTAGCTCTGCGGAAGTTTTTAAATTTGATACAGTCCCATGTGTTTATGTTTTCCTTTGTTTACCTTGCCTTAGGAGCTATACCAACAAAAATATTGCTATGCAAGATATCTGAAATTTTACCACCTTTGTTTTCTAATAGGATTTTTATGGTATCATGATTTATACTTAGGTCTTTTATCCAGTTTGAGTTTATTCTGCTGTAAGATAGTGGTCTAGCTTCATTTTTTTGCATGTACCAGTCCAGTGCTCCCAGCACCATTTATCGAAGAAACTGTCTTTACTTCATTGTGTGCTCTTGCCTTCTTTGTCAAATATTAATTGACCGTAAAGACATAGGTTTATTTCTGGGCTTTTTATTCTGTTCCATTGATCTATGTGTCTGTTCTCATGACAGTACCTGAGTGTTTTTATTATACTGGCTTTGTAGTCTAGTTTGATATCAGGTATTTTGGTCCCTCCAACATGGTTCTTTATCAAGATTGTTGAGGCTATTTGAGGTCTTTTTGTTTTGTTTTGTTTCATATGAATTTTTGGAATATTTGTTCTAGATCCATGAAATATGCCATTGATATCTTAATATGAATTATGTTGAATCTATAGATTGCTTAGGGTTAACATTTTGATGATATTAAGTCTGCCAATCCATGAACATGATATGTGTTACCATTTATTTGTATCTTCTTCAATTTTTTTTTCCATTGTCCTATAGTTTTCCAAGCACAGGTCTTATACTTCCATGGTTAAATTTATTCCTAGTTACTTTATTTTTTTGTTGCAATTGTTTTCTTAGTTCTCTTTCTGATAGTTCATGATTAGTGTATAAAATGCCATTAATTTCTGAATATTAACTTTGTATCTGTTACTTTGCTGACTTTATTAGATCAAGGTTTTTTTAGATGAGTTGATAGGACTTTCCATGTATAATATCACTTCATCTGCAAATGACAGTTTTACTTCCTCCTATTCAGTTTCCTTTTATTTCTTCTCCTAGTCTGATTGCTGTGGCTAGGACTTCCTATACTATGAAAGTGGATGCCCTGTCTTGTTCCCTATCTTAAAGAAAATGCTTTTAGTTTTTGCCCATTGAATATGATGTTGGCAGTAGGGTTTTTCATATACTGTATGGTCTTTATTATGTTGAGGTAAAATCCCTCTATTCCTACTCTGGTGAGTATTTTTATTATAAATGGTTGTTGGATTTTATCCTGCATCTATTGTTATGATCATGTGATCTTTGACTTTCATTTTGTTTATGTGATATGTTTCACATTTATTGATTTGTGGATGTTGTACCATCCTTTCATCCCTGGAATAAATCCCACTTGATCATAAAGTATGACCTTTTTAATTTATTGCTGATCCAGTTTACTAATATTTTGTGGGGATTTTAGCATCTATGTTCATCAGAGATATTGGCATGTAATTTTCTTCCTTTGTTGAATCTTTACTTGGTTTTGGGATCAGGATAATACAGGCCTTGTAAGAGTTTGGAAGTATCCCTCTTCTTGAGTTTTGGGTAATAGTTTAAGGATAGGTGTTCTTCTTTGAATGATTGGTAAAATTCTCCTGTGAAGCCATTTGGTCCAGGTCTTTTGTGTGCAGGAAGATTTTCTTTTTTATTACTGCTTCAATTTCACTAGTAATGAGTGCATTCAGGGTTTCTACTGCTTCCTGATTCAGTTTTAGAAGATTGCATACTTCTAGAAATTTATCAATTTTCCCAGGTTGTCCAATTTATTGACATATAGTTCTTTATAGTAGTTTCTTACAATTGTTTGTATTTCTGTGGCATCAGTTGTTGCTTCTTCTCTTTCATTTCTAATTTTATTTATTTGAGTCCTCTCTTTTTTTTCTTGATGAATCTGGTTAAAAGTTTGTCAGTTTCGTTTATCTTTTCAAAGAACCAGCTCTTGGATTCACTGATCTTTTGAATTATTTTTTAGTTTCTATGTCATTTATTTCTGCTCTGACCTTGATTATTTCCCTCCTTCTATTCAGTCTGCTCTCTAGTTCTTTAAAGAGTAAGGTTAGGTTGTTTATTTGATGTTTTTCTATCTGCTTTAAGCAGGCCTGTATTGCTATGAACTTTCCTCTCAGGACTGCTTTTGTTGTGTTCCATAAGTTTTGGATTGTTGTGTGCTCATTTCAATTGTTTCCAGGTACTTTCTTTATTTCTTCCTTGATCTTATTGTTAATGCATTCATTATTTAATAACATGTTATGTAGCTTCCATTTATTTGAATGTTTTTGAGTTTTTTCTTGAGGTTGATTTCTAGTTTCAGGCCATTGTGATCCAAGAAAATGCTTGATATAACTTTAATTTTCTTGAATTTGTTAAGACTTATCTTATGTCCTACTATGTGGCCTATCTCTGAGAATGTTTCATGTGTATTTGAAAAGGATGTATATTCTGCTTCTTTGGGCTGAAATCTTCTGTAAATATCCTTTAAATCCATTTGATCTGGTGTGTTGTGTAATGCTGCTATAGCCTTGCTGATTTTTCATCTGCAAGATCTATCCTTTGTTGACAGTGGGGTGTTAAAATATCCTACAATTACAGTAGTGCTGTTGATCTTTCTTAAAGTCTTCCAAGGTTTTCTTTATATTTTTAATTGCTCCTATATTAGGTGCATATGTTTATGAGGATTTTATCTTCTTGTTGGACTGATGCTTTAAACCTTGTATAGTGACCTTTTCTTTCTCTTGTTATGTCTTTATGTTTGTTTTAAAGTTTATTTTGTTATACAGAAGTATTGATCCCTGGCCGTGTAGCTCAGTTTGTTAGAGCATTGTCCAGATATGCCAAGATTGCCAGTTCAATTCCCAGTCAGGGCACATACAAAAATCAATGAATGCCCAAATAAATGTAACAACATCTCTCTCTCTCTCTCTCTCTCTCTCTCTCTCTCTCTCTCTCTCTCTCTCAAACCAATAATTAAATATTAAAATTAAAAAAAAAGAAGTATTGCTACCATGGCTTTCCTTTCACCTCCTAATTTGCATGGAATACTTTTTTCTATCCCTTCACTTTCAACCTGTGTGAATCTTTTGTTCTAGATTGGGTCTTTTGTAGACAGCTAGACAGCATACGTGCAGGTCATATTTTCTTATCCATTCAGCTACCCTATATCTTTTGATTGGAGCATTTAATCCATTTACATTTAAGGTTATTATTGATAGGTACTTGTTCATTGCCATTTTTTCTTTTGTACCTTTCTTTCTTCCTTTCTTTCTTTCTTTCTTTCTTTCTTTCTTTCTTTCTTTCTTTCTTTCTTTCTTTCTTTCTTTCTCTATTTCTTGGCTTCTTAAAGCTGTCCCATTAGCATCTCTTGCAATGCTGGTTTAGTGGAAATGTACCCCTTTAGGCTTTTTTTTTTAATGGTCTGGGAAGCTCTCTATTTCACCTTGCATTTTAAATGAGAACCTTTCTGAATAGAGTAGTCTTAGTTATAGGTTCTTGCTTTTTTTTTTTTTTTTTTTTTAAGATTTTATTTATTATTTCCAGAGAGAGGGGGAAGGGAGAGAGACAGAGAGGGAGAGAGACATCAATGTATGGTTGCCTTTCACCTGCCTCCAGCTACAGACCTGGCTGGAGACCTGGCTTGCAACCTGGTTATGTTGCCCTGGCTGGGAATCGAACCAGAGACCTTTGGGTTCGCAGGCCGGCACCTTATCCACTGAGCCACCAGCCAGGGCTTTGGTTCTTGCTTTTTATTACTTGGAATATTTCATGCCAGTTCATTTTTGCCTATAGCGTTCCAGGTGAGAAATCAGCTGACAGTGTTATTGGAGCTCCATTGTACCCAACAAATTGTTTCTTTCTTGATGCCTTTAAGATTCTCTCTTTGTGCAAACCCAAAGGTTGCTGGTTAGATTCCCAGCCAGGGCATGTAATCAGGTTGCAAAGCAGGTCTCCAGTCAGGCCCATAGCTGGAGGCAGGTGAAAGGCAACCAAACATTGATGTCTCTCTCCCTCTCTGCCTCTCTCCCTTCCCCTCTCTCTTAAAATAATAACTAAAATCTTTAAAAATTTCTCTTTGTCCTTAAACTGCCATTTTAATTGTTATGTGACTTGGTGTGGGCCTCTTTGGATTCATCTTGATTGGGAGTCTCTGTGTTTCCTGAACCTGTTTGACTCTCTCCCTCACCAAGTTAGGAAAGTTTTCTGTAATTATTTTTTCAAACAGGTTTTCTATCCCTTGCTCCTTTTTTTTTCCTTCTGGTATCCTTATTTTGTGAATATTGTTACATTTCATGTTGTCCCAAAGCTCTCTTAGACCATTCACATTCTTTTTAAGTCTTTTTTCATTTTATTGCTCTGACTGGGATTTTTTTCCACTCTGTCTTTCAAATCACTGATTTGATCTTCTGCTTTATCTAGGCTGCTTTTAATTCCTTTTAGTGAATTATTCATTTCATACATTTCATTAACATCACCCATCTTGTGAGGACATCCATCCTTGCTGGCCTAGAAAAGCCAGCTGCCATGTAGGAAGCTGCTCTATGGAGACAAGGAGTTGAGTGGCCTTCTGCAGACACCCAGCAAGGAACTGAAGCCCTCAACCCTACAACCACAGTAACAACCCTGCCAACAACCACATGAACTTGGAAGCAGATTATTTCCCAGCAGAGTATCTAATGAGACCCCAGCCCAGCTGCCACCTAACCTCAGTGGCAGTAGAATACTCTAGTCACATTGTCCTAGATGCTTTACATCATTTCAAAAGCCTTTTTATTGGTAGAAAATAAAAGAAACTACTAAGTCAGCAAAAATAGTTTTCCTTACCTTCTAGGACCTTTTCCAGAGTGTGATGGAATCTAATTAACCCTATCAATCAACCATAAACTAGTGTAGAAACTGTTGAAAGTAGGACACTTTTCAGTTAAAAAAAATTCTCCACTTTTTCTTTAAGAAAATAGAACTGGAAAACCATATTTATATCACCACTAATAGAGTTCAAAGGTAATATTTCAGAATTTTGGCCCTTAACTAATAAAAACATCATCTCTGTCAAATATGACACAAATGAAATATTGTTATTACTTCTTCAATTCCTGGTTCTCCTAAAGCAGTCAGTTTTTACCTAAGGTTAATACATAGCTAATGGAACAATATAAAAATTCTCTAGTAATTTGTGGTCTATCTAGACATCCATTGTCAAATAGGCAAGTGTCTATGGGGGAAAACATGAATTCTCACCAGGAAATTAAATGGAAGGGGGCATCTTAACATGTTAAGGAAGTAAGATGACCCAACTAGGCTGGTGGAAGGCCTCAGCATTAAGCTGAGAAGTAGAGGATCATATCATTTATCCATGATGAGGCATGGTTTTTGCCTCAGGTGGAAAAGGGAAGGTGATATCTAACAGCTCTTCAGGACTGTATGTATATATGCAGCCCTTTGGATAGAAGGGGAAACCTTTTCACAGGCATCCCATGGCCAGAATACCTCCCTAACTTTATACTTCATCAAAGTTGCTGCAAACTCAGTTGCTTTATGGATTACACTGGAAAAATGGGTTCTTCAACATTGACAAGTGAGCTGGCTAAGAAAGAATGACTGTGATAGTTAAAACTATGTTTTGGAGGAAATATTTGGAAAAGCTTTATGTAATACTCAGAGATGAATGAAAATCATAGTAAAGAAGGGTCATTGGGTCAGAGACAAATCCCAGACAATGTTAAAAGATATTTCACTTACCATTTTACTTCATAGTGATGCTCATGAGAACTTGATCAGGATGAAGATGTGGAACTCCCATCAAGGATCTGGGACCAACAGCCACCGGACTATCATGCAGTCTCACTAAGTGAAGTTTCCATTTCAGAGTGATGCACCCCAGAGCAGTCAAACTAAAGGCTGCAACAGCACTAGCATCCAGGTCAAGCCGGGATTTGAAACTCCTGGCTATTGCATTATTTGTAGATGTTTGCTATCCCTGCTCGTGTTGGCATATTAATTCTGTCTTCTCATGATGGTGAGGAGAGACCCAACACTTTTTTGTTCTTTGTTCTTTGCATCTCTCACTGAGGCAGATGTGGTGGACCTTAATAAAGATATGTTAATGTCCTGATAAATATTGCTTACAGAGAATTTGCTGAAGCTAGTGCAGGCAATGAATTTCACTTACTTCTTCAGTTTCATTAAATTAAAACAAGCTGGCTCTCTCAATGAGATAACAATTTCCTTTCTCTCTTGGAATCTAGCTGGTCTGGTCTAAAATATACACGTGGGACGTAGGATTGTAGAAATGTCTCAAATTAATTAGTGTCTAGCTTTTTGTATAATATTCAATAGTCTGAATTGGGGGCTTTCTCCCACTACAGAGCAGCAGAATCTGGTCTCAAAGTCTTCTGGGGGCTGGGGGTGGGGAAGCATTAATCAAGTGTTTTTAGTTCTAATTGTGCTAATTTGAAAGCATCTAAAAAGGAAATGTTACTTGGAATTAGCATGGTTCCCCATTACTTTTGAAAAATGTGTTAAGGGAACATTTGGCTCATCAATCTAGGAATATTTTCTTTCATAATGATAAGCCAATTATTTCCCCTTTGAATAGGAAATATCTCCATTAGGCCCATGGGTGGGGATATGGGGTGATTAAACTGAGTGAGAAAGAATGCTCAATGTCATCAATGTTATATGTCATCAGGGAATTGCAAATTAAAACAACAATGGTATACCATGACACACCTATTAGAGTGACCAGAATTCAAAACACTGATAATATTAAATGCTGGTAAGAGTGGGAAGCAGAAGGGACACCCATTCATTGCTGGTGGGAATTCAAAATGGTGCAGCTATATTTGAAATAAAGTTTGGCAGTTTCTTACAAAACAAAACATATTGTTACCATATAATCAGCAATCATGTGCCTAGGTGTTTACTTACCTAATTGAAGTGAGTTGAAATTTATGTCCACACAAAAACCTGTGCACAAATGTTTGCAGCAGTTTTACACATAATTGCTAAAAACTTGGAGGCAACTACGATATCTTTTGGTAGCTGACTGGATAAACAAATTGCAGTATATTCACACAATGGAATATTATTTAGAGATTTTAAGTAATGAATGATTAAGCCAGAAAAAGACAAGAAAGAATCTTAACTGCTAATTATTAAATGAAAAAAGCTAATCTGAGAAAGCTACATACTATATGATTCCAACTAAGTGACATTTTTTGAAAAGGCAAAAATATAGACAATAAAAAATCAGTGATTGCCAGGGATTAGAAATGGGTTGGGAAAAGATGAATAGATGGAGCACAGACAACTTTTAGAACAGTGAAAGTACTCTGTACAATACTGTAATCATAGATACATGACATCCATTTGTCTAAACCCATAGGATGTACAACATCAACAGTGGACCCTATGTAAACTATGGACTTAAGCTAATAATAACTTATTATATTATCATTTTGTTAAAATTATTTAAATTTATTTAAATTTCAACTTATTTTAATTATTAAAATTTAAAGCTATTCAGATTGTACTTTCATTTTATTTACCACATTGTTAATCGTATCACCAGTTGTAGCAGATGTTCCACACTAATGCAACATGGTATTAATGCAGGAAACTGTATAAAGAGAGGGAACCTGTGTAGGAACTCTGTGCTTCCCACTCAGTTTTTCTGTAACCCTAAAACTACTCTAAAAGTGAAGCCTATTAATTAAAGAAAAACAGCTGAGTGGAAAGTAAAGTGTTGTACTCATTTGACAGACTCTTCTTTTCTGTGATTAAATTAACCTGGGGTTACCCTTTGACAGTCAAGAGAGAGTCTCAGCCCCCACTCTCTGAAGTTTTCAAGCCCCCAGGTTCTGATGCTCTGATGTCCATGGGGTGGTGCCCCATTGCCCTCTAGCTAAAGGCGGCCCTGGGGAAGGGGTGGAGGAGGCGGGAACAAGCATTTAGCTCAATGAGATGCTTCACAGAGCTGTTATGCTGAACAGATTCCTCAAAGGCAGGTCACCTGCCCAAAGAAGTCTGCTTCTTAGGACCCTTGTGACACCCACTGGAATAGCTAAATCTCTTCTCCAAACTGAGCTCTGGGGAGACAATGGTGAGGACTATTGGGATAGGGCTGCAGGTAGCTTAGGTAGCACTCTGCGGCCACTTAAAAGGTCTTTTTCAAGATACTTCACATCTACCTGTCAGAAAATTGTCTTCACCACCATCACCACCACCCAGTCACCTATCAGCTCCTGGCACATCCCTCCTGGTGGCTAGCTTCCTCTGTTTTCTAAGACAGACCAGGACATTGAAAAGCTTACTTCTGCACAGGTGTGGGTCACCCTCAGGAGCCAAGAGAAATCTCAAATGCTCTTCAGATTTCCTTCATGCTCAAGAGCCCTCCTCAAGAGCCCTTTGTTTCTTAGTTTAATAGCAAACAAATGGACTGTTCTTCCACATTTCTATGAATTATCATCCATTAATTGGGCATGGTTCTGCCTGAGTAGGAAGGTTTTCTATCTTGGCCTCCTTGAATAGAGAAGTCATGGGGCATAGTCCTAAATCTTCAGGGATGGACTTCCCATTTATCATTGTCCCAGTACTGAATGGCAGCTTGATGCCCAAATTTTATGTTTTTTTTTCCCCTATTATAAGTAAGAATTTACTTCAAAGCAAGATATGCTTGTTTTGAAAAGAAATGCTAACAGTAGCCTATAGTGAGAACTTGATTGCGTTGAGAATAATCAATTGGAAAATGTAAAGTGGCCAAGTTAGTGCCAAAAATGAGGGAACACAATTTTCCCACTTGAATAAATGAAAAAAGAGCATCATGTTACTTTCATTTTTGAAAAATCTTTCTAAAAATAATCCTTAACTTTTCTCTCCCTATTAGGGAAGCCCCACCTTCTTTTGCAGAGGACAGATTCTCAGTGTCCCCTCTGAAGTTGGCCTCTCTCCCACCGAATTCTCTTGACAGGCACTCATTCAGCACCTGCCCTTTGCCAGGCAGAGTGCCAGGCTCAGGTGCTGCAGAGATGAATGCAGGGCATTTCCTAACCTTGAGGCATTTGTTACCTAAGCCAATAAAATAATTTTTAATGCAATGTGGTGGGTACTGTGATGAAAATTATGCACAAGACACATGCAAGTGGCAGGGGAAATGCCTGATTCTGCAAAGCCATCAGGTGAAATTTCAGATTGGTCTTTGTGGCAGAAACAATTCTAATTATTGTCAACTGTTTTATTATCTTTCTGGGCTCCGAGGATAAGGATTTAACCAGCCCCCTGGTACTTGAGTGGGGTCATAAAACTAATGACTGATGAAATGTAAGCAGATGGGATATATTGATATAACACTTTCAGGATAGCCCATTAAAATACCTTGCACACACAATCCTTTCTCTTCTGTGGCAAATTTGGAGCCACATGTTGGAGAGTGAAGCGTTCCAAGATGGAAGGAGTCACCAAGCTCTCTGACTCTCTGCCTGAAGAGGCTGTGCTAACTAGAAAATCCTCATTGAACATTGGGTGGATGAGCCACTGAAACATGGGGACCATCTGCAACAACTAGAATAACTTATTTAATACCATGGAAATTGGGACTTTGCTATCAGTTGCTGCTCTAGCAAAAAATGAGAAAAATATGTGGCCATCTTCTCACTACCTTGGAAAGAGGTGGGTAAGAAACAAAGCATGCTGATGGGTGTTTGGACATCTGTGTTATTTTGTAACTAAGCATTTGGCAAAACAGTCACTTAAGGAGGACCCTTGGGGGACAGATCCCGTGACTATGTGCTCATAGGGGGAGTCATTGGAAAATGGAGTGTTAGAAATTTGTCTTCATTGGAATTGGCTCTGTTTGGAAAGGCAAAACAAGGAAGAGATGAACTCAAGAAATAATTGTCTGTTTCATAAGCTGAAAAGGAAAGGTAACAGAGAGTCGAACAATTTAGAGTCTTGTAGGTTTGTAATAGGTAACTGCTTCTAGTCCCCAAATAGTGAAATATGGAAAATGAAAATCATTTGAACTGACAAAGTTCTGGTGAACTTTCTGAGTGAAATAAAATGTCTCAGGTAAAGGTGTAAGTAAGCATGTAGGCTTCTCACTCAAGCTCAAAGTCTTCAAAGAGGCTGCCATTATGTTAAGAGAGAATCACAGAGGTGAAGAGCCGGGGAAACAGGCTATTACAGGCTCATGTCCAGGAAAGGTCTTGGAGTGTGATTATTGATACATGGAACTGACCGAAGGCAAATAGATCAGAAGTCACTACTTTTCTGAGATGATTGTGCTACCAAGAATACCAAGCATCTGTATCAAAACATCCTTCGGTTGTTTGGAACTTCAAAACAAGATTTGCGTTCTCAAATGTTTCCTAAACAGGATGTGAGCTTCCAAAGCTGTAGTTCCTCCTTCCTTCCCTCTCTCCGTTCCCAACTTCCTTCCTTCCTTCCTTCCTTCCTTCCTTCCTTCCTCCCACCCTCCCTCCCTCCCTCCCTCCCTCCCTCCCTCCCTTCCTTCCTTCCTTCCTTCCTTCCTTCCTTCCTAACTTGCAAGTACCCAAAGAAGTTTGCTCTTGCTTGGCAGGGCCAACAGTATGTCTTTATAATCTTGCCTCAGAGTTATGTGTACCTTTCTTCTCTTCCATAATCCAGTCTGTGGAGAACTTGCTTACTTTGATATTCTACAAAATATTACACTGACCCTCTAATTGCTGGAATGATTCAGATAGATCTGATCATAAGGAGATAACAAGTACCTTAGAAGCTATCTTCATCACCTTGGGCTGCCACAACAAAATAGCATGCTAGGTGGATTAAACAACAGAAATTTATTTTCTCACAGTTTTGGAAACTAAAAGTCCAAGTTGTAAGTGCTGCTAGGGTTGGTTTCTGGCATGACCTCTCTTCCTGGCTTGCAGTTGGTTACCTTCTCTCTGTATCCTTTTCTTTGTGCATGCATGGAGGGAGTTCAAATATCTCCTCTGCTTCTTTTTGGGACACTAGTCCTACAAGCTTAGGGCCCCACTTTATGACCTTATTAAAGAGGACCTCTTTAAAGGCCCTCTCTTCAAATATGGTCATAGTGGGGGTTAGAGTGTCAATATAGGAAGTGGGGTGGGAAGACAAATCAACTCAGCCCATAATAGATGACTTGCTAAGATCCATGACAGCCAGAGGACGAGAAATAAATGTCAGCACAATTCATGGGACCACACACTGAATAAGCTTCCTGGGCATCCAGTGGTATGGAGCATGTCAGAGTATTCTTTTCCAGGATAAAGAAAAGTTGCTGTGTGTTGTTCCACTCATAATTAAAAAGATGTTCCACACTTAGGGGGCTTCTGGATTTGGGGGAAAATATTTATCACATTTGAGTGTGTTTCTCCAAACTATTTACTGGATAGCCTGAAAGACTGCCTGTTTTCAGTGGGTTTCAGAGCAAGAGAAAATTCTGTAGCAAGTCCAGGTTGCAATGCAAATTGTACTGTCATTTGAGCCTTAAGACAGAGCAGATCAAATGATACTTTAAGTGGGTGGCATCTCTAGCCAGCCTCAACAATAGAATCATAGCACAGAGCCAGCCACAGAATTTTGGAGTCAAGACCTATCTTCTGCAAAGCAAGATTCTCCATTTTGAACAACAATGTCTTGATTGTTACTTTGCCTTGGAAAGTACTGAACTTCTGACCACAGAATCAATGTCCATGAGACCAGACTCCGTTATAGAACTAGGTGCTATCTGACCAAGGGATTTTGGGTGAACATAAGAGCATTTTGTCATCAGGTGGATGTTGCATTGATGTAATAGGCCTCCGGCAGGTACAAGAGGCATAAATAAGTTGCATAAGCACATGTTTCAGACTCTGACACCTGTCTCTGCTGAGCTGCCTCCTTTTCCTATGGAGTTCTTTCTGTGTCGTTGACAGAAGAGGAAAAGCCCTCCTGCTTGCTTTGAAGTTGGCTCTGCACAACATAGAGGAACCCAATCAAGAAAATCCCAGGAAGACTAGGCATGAGGAAGATTTTTTCAAAGTGCAGAATGTTAGGTAGTTCATTTACTTGTCCACTTTGTCCAGATGAAAGGACCCGAAGGACAGATCTGAACTCATTTGTGGATGTCAGCTACTAATTTGTGTGTGTGTGTTCTGAGACTTATAAGGCAAAGGACTGGAGGACTGGTCACAAGGAGGTGTGTGGGGAAACTATATGCCTGAGCCTCTCAAAATTTCATATGAACTCTTTGGGTTTTTTAATGTGAGCAACTAATTCAAAAATATCAACACACCACACAGGCCAAAAGATGTCCTTGGGCTTAACCTGTGCTTTGGGACACCTGTAGATTATAAAAACAAAATTAAACAAAAACAAAAATTAGAATTAGAGAGTAGACATGTGCCCAAACCAGTTCATAATCAGGACAAATAAACAAGACCAAAGGGTAAATGTGTGAATCTCTTTACCTTTGGCTCCAAAGATTGAACTTGGGGATTAAGGTGAACAGGGGATACTATGGAAAGGCTATGACTCCATCTATGGCCTGATACACGTCATATTTCTTTCTTTTTTCTTTTTTTTAAAGATTTTATTTAATTATTTTTAGAAAGAGGGGAAGAGAGAGAGGCAGAGAGGGAGAGAAACATCAATGTATGGTTGTTTTTCACCTGCCTCCAGCCACAGATCTGACTGGAGACCTGTTTTGCAGCCTTGTTATGTGCCCTGGCTAGGGAATCGAACTTGCGACCTTTGGGTTTGCAGGCCTGTGCCTTATCCACTGTGCTACCAGCCAGGGCCCATCATATTTCTGTGGTACGATATACAGTCAGTTTTCTTATTCACATTAGCGATATTCTATAAAGCTGCCACAAACACCAAATTAGCAAATACTGAACCATTGCTCCTAAAGGAAATGCAGTTTGATTCCTATGAGCTTCTGGTCACAACATTTTTATCTGTCAATCAATACATAATTTTGTTTTATTGTTAATTCATTGTTTATTATAGATATAGTTAATATATTTTGTTGATCAGTTAACACTGAATTCATAGTCAACAGCACTGTAACTTATGCCTAAATAAGCTTATCTAATATATAAATATGATTTTCCATCCTCTTGCATTTAACCTTTCTGTGTTCTGAAAGGCTGTCTCTTGTAAGCACCTCATAATTGGATATTATATATTTTAAATTATATTTTGTTGATTGTGTTATTACAGTTGTTCCAATTTTCTCCTTTTGCCCCCCTCCACCCTGTACCACCCATTCCCTCAGGCAATCCCTGTATCTTTGTTCATGTCCATTGGTCATGTGTGTAAGTTCTTTGGCTGCTCCATTTCTTATACTGTACTTTACATCCCCATGGCTATTCTGTAACTACCCATTTGTACTTCTTAATCACCTCACATCTTCACCCATTCTCTCATACCCAGCTTCCATTTGGCAACCATCAAAATGCTCTCTGTATTCATGGCTCTGTCTCTGTCTTTCTGTTAGTTTAGTTTGTTTTTTTAGATTCAGTTGTTGATAGATATGTATTTATTACCATTTTATTATATAGTTTTGATCTTATTTTTCTTAAATAATATTAAATTTCATGTAATAATCATGGTGATGATGAACTCCCTTAGCCTTACCTTGTCTGGGAAGCACTTTGTCTGCTCTTCCATTCTAAATGATAGCCTTGCTGGATAGAGCAATCTTGGCCATAGGTCCCTGCTTTTCAGGACTTGGAATATTTCTTGCCAATCCCTTCTAGCCTATAAGATTTCTTTTGAGAAATCAGATGACTGTCTTACAGAAACTCCCCTGTAGGTAACTAACTGGTTTTCTCTTGTTGCTTTTACTTATTTGTTTACTTTTTTACTTTTAGCAGTATTAAAGGATGAACATTTTATTGTGGTGTTGAAATAAAAGGCAGATAATTAAATTACTTAAAACATCAGCTTGAACTCTCCCTTCCTTCCTTCCTTCTGTTGCTTTTAAAATTCTTTCTTTATCTTTAACTGTTGGCATGCTAATTACACTGTTTCTTGGAGTGGACCTCTTTGCATCCATCTTGCTTGAGACTGTGCTTACTGAACCTAGGAGTTTATTTCCTTCACCAAATTAGGGAAGTTTTCTTTTATTATTATTTTTTAATAGATTTCCAATTTCTTGCTCTTTCTTTTCTCACTCTGGCAGCACTATGAAGCGAAGGTTGGAATGCTTGAAGTTGGCTGAGAGGTTCCTTAAACTATACTTGTTATTTTTAAGTTGTTTTTTCTTCTTCTTCTTGTTATGATTGGTTGTTTTTGCTTCCTTATGTTCCAAATGATTGATTTGATTCTTGGCTCCATCCACTCTTCTTCTGTTGATTTCCTACAAATTGTTTTTTATTGCAGTTAGTGTATCCTTCATTTCTGACTAGATCTTTTTTATGCTGCTGAGGTACTCACTAAGTTCTCTGAGCATCCTTATAACCAATGTTTTGAACTCTGCACCTGATTTATTGCTTATCTCCATTTTGTTTAGTTCTTTTACTGGCATTTTGATCTGCCCTTTCATTTAGGCCCTCTTTCTTTGTCTTCTCATTTTGGAAGCCTATGTTTGTTTCTATGTATTAGGTAGAGCTGCTTTGACTCCATGTCTTGGTAATGTGGCCTAATGTAGTAGGTGTTCTGTAGGGTCCAGTGGCACAGCCTCCCCTATCACCCTACTGGGTACTCAAGGTGCACCCTCTGTGTGGTTGAGTACACTCTCCTTTTGTAGTTGAGCCTTGGTTGCTGTTGGCAGGTCATGGGAGGGCAGTCAGCTGCAAGGACTGGCTGTGACCGCTGACCACCAACCTTTGCCCTTCATGGAGGATCAGCTGTGCAGGAGCAGGGTGGTGGTGCATAGACATGTGGAGCCTACCTAGTCCATGTCTCTGAGTCTTTGCCCCTCCTACCAGTCTGGATGGATGTGTTTTTTTTAATTTCGTAGTTGTTGGACATCCATTCAACTCAATTTCTGATGTTCTGAGTGATGGTTGTTCTCCAGTTTAGTTTAATTTTGATGTGATTATGTGAGGAGGTGACACTTGTGTACTTACACTTCCATCTTGACTGTAAGTCTTGCACATCATTGAATTTTAAAAGCTCTGATTGGCAGTCTTTATCTTTTTAATGAAATATTTAGACCATTTATATTCAATGTAATTACTGATATAGTTGTACTCATATCTACCATCTTGTTATTTTCTTATTTTCCTTTTTTCTCTTTTCATAACTTATGAATTACTTGAATATCTGCACCATTTTATTTCTTCTATATTTACATGTTGGGTACACATTCTTCTACCATTCTTTAGTGGTTATCTAGAGAAGTTATTCTAAAATCAGAAAAAAACTATTAAATAAATATTAAAGTATACTCTAAGACATATTGAGAAATACATCAAAATAAATCTAGCCATTACAAATACTAGAAAAAATATAATATAATGTGTTGGATTAAGTTATATGAACTTAATGAAGGCTGTGAATACATTTTCTAGAATCCCCTTCTCTGTTTGGTTTTGGTTAGCATTGCCAAGAAGAAATGCACAAAATTTGGAAGGTGAAAATCATTAACCCTAGAAGTAGAAATCACTGATCTTAGAAGGTTACCATAGTCAGATGACAGACAAATACAGGGATAACTTGTTGGTCTTTACTCTCTATTGCTATGGATCTAACTCATCCTCATGACTTCTGGCCCTGTTGACCAACTGTACCCCTGGGCCACCACCAGGCACTTGGTTGTGGACTTGCACAGGTTGCATTTTCCTTGAGGCAGTTTACCTAAACCTTGCCATAATTTTGCCCTTTGTGGTTCCAGTTCAGAGGCTAGCTCTGCAAGCTCCTATTTGTCTACCACCTCCATACTTCCCGTGAGCTGGTGAGTTTCTTTGATCCTCTACTTCTCTTTACAGACGTCCTCTCTGTTAGTTCCTCTCACACCTATAAGCCCTAATTCCAGGAAGTCCCTTGTGTCAGTAATACTAATAGTGGCTCTCTTATTCTGAAAGAATGCTGTCTTACATCCAAGACAAAAGAATTGAAAGGTCATTTTGTACTGTTAGATTGTACAATTCAGAATGAATATGTAACTTTAGTGAATCATTAGTTACCAAGCAACATTGCTTAAAAACAAAAACAATTTAGAAACACAAAAAAAACATTGGTAGAAAATAAATTGATAGACAACTTTATGCTATACATACGAACTAGAAAACACTAATGTTTTGCTAGAAAGATGGATTTTATAAGAATAGAACACCAAGAAAGAGCTCTTGAAATTCTAAGTTTTCAAAATTCTGTCTTCAATAATGTTGCTGAAGGCAGATTTTACAAATTGTCACCATAAAATCTTTAAGGAGAAAAATATGCCACTATTTAACCTACATGAGTCTCACAGATATAAGTACTTCAATAAAACATTCATGTATTGCCTAGTAATCTATTCCAGTGATAAACCACTATGTCTAAATATATTTTATTACTGGAATGTAAGAATGACTTAACATAAATGAAGATATTCTATATTTTCTACTTTTTTATTGTTTATTACAGCTGTCCCATTTTTCCCTTTTGCTCCCTTCACCCAGCCTGCCCCTCTCACCCACAGTCAAATCTCCTCTCTATTGTCCATGTCCATGAATCATTCATACATGTTCTTTGACTAATCCCTTCTCCCTTCCCTTCTTCCCTAAGTCCCCCTTCTCTCCTCCTTTCCTATAGCTATCAGTCTGTTCCATTTTTCCTTTCTCTGTATTTGCATGAATTTTCCACTCATCAAGTTAGGAAAGTTTTCTGTCATTCTTTTTTCAAACAGGTTTTATATCCCTTTCTTCTTTTCTTTTCCTTCTGATATTCCTATGATTCGAATGTTGTTATGCTTCATTGTGTCCTGAAGCTTCCTTAAACTATCCTCATTCTTTTTCAGTCTTGTTTGTTTGTTTGTTTTGTTGCTCTGACCGGGTATTTCTTTCTACTTTGTCTTCCAGCTTGCTAATTCAGTCCTCTGCTTCTTTTAGCCTGCTTTGATTCCTTCTAGTTTATTATTCATTTCAGACATTGTATTCTTTATTTCATCTTGGTTTTTATTAATAGTTTCTATATGCTTTGTCAAACTGCAGTGGTTCCCACTAAGCACCTTATAGCTCCTATCAAGTTCCTTCTAATTCTCACAGAGTTGATACTCCTTGAGTATCTTTATAAACAATTTTGAATTCTACCTCTGATAGATTGTTTACCTCAGTTTCATTTAGCTATTTTTTCCCCCTGGGGAATCTTCCTTTCCTTTCAATTGGGGGTTATTTCTTTGCCTCCCCACCTTTAGATTACTCTTGTTTATTTCTGCATCTCAGATTGTTCTGCTTTGCTTTCCTGTATTTGCGGGGTGGACTTCTATGGTAGGAGTTCTGTGGGATTTAGTGGTGCAGTCTCTTTGGTCTCCTGATTTGGCTGCTCTAGGGTTGCCCTTTATTCAGTTTACGTGGGCTCTTTTATTGTACTTGGGCTTTGATTATTGAGGTTCATTTGTTGATGGGTTCTCCCCTCTGGCTGACTGAATGACAGGGAATCACAATCCCCACCATGTCTTATATGCTGTTTCATAGGTGCTGGTTAACAAAGTAATACTACTCAGAAAAGCAAACCCATGCCAACAAAAGTACCCCTTAACACATTAGTAATATTAAGCTAGATTAATAAAGGTGGAGAGAGATTAAGAACATTAAAAGATAGGAAAAAGGGAATATGAGATGACCAATAGAGAGAAAAATGATTTTGAGTGGGAAGAGGGGGGATATATAATAGAAGTAGGGAGAAAAATACTTAAAATGTAACAAAAACAGAGAAGAGCAATGGCAAAATGGAGTAAGAAGAGAGAAGAGTATAATATGAGACTTGATATAAAATTAAAAATGTCATGAACCAAAGGAAACAAAATTGCAGAAAAACCACAGCAGGGCCAATAACATGATAGCTGAGCAAAGATTAATAAGAGTGGAAAAGGAATAAGAATATTATACAAAAGAGAAATGGGACAATGCGATGTCAACAGTTAAAAAATTATTTTGAGAAGATAGGGGGAGGAAAAATAGTAAGAGTAAGGAATAGAATACAGCCTCAGAAAGGGGGGAAAAATCCAAACTCAAATAAGCAAGGTCAGAAGGAATGCAAAACTGAGTTAACTGGGGGTGCGGAGAAGTAACCTATGAGATTTGAAATTTTAAAAAAGTGAACAAATAGGAATACAGTTGAAGAAGAACAGCAATAACTTCAATGTCCACACCAAACAAACCACAATGTATAAGGTGGAAAGGAAATATGAATAGTGTAAGAATGGGAAAATGAATGTGAGCTGAATAAATGAAGGAAGAATATTTTTCAGAGGATAGAGGGAGGAGAAATGGTAAGTGTAAGGAACAGGAACAAGGCATAGCGGTGGCAGAAAATAAAAGTTACAATGTAAATAAGAAAGGGCAGAAAGAAGGCAAAGTGGAGTAAGACAAGGGAAGGATACAATGTGACATCTGAAATAGCAATAAAATAAAAAATAATATAACGTAAATAAAAAGATTTAAAAAAATACAAAGGATAATGAATTAGTTGGAATACAATTGATGCAAAAAAAGAAATAATAGGCTTTTCTAAAGGAAGAAAAAAAAAAGCACAAATTCTGAAGAGGAACAGGGTGAAATTCATCTCTGCAGTTTGGTGCTTGCCTTGTGACTTCTCTTTCTGGATTCACCTCTGGGTTTTTATCAGCTCAAGGTCCCAGGGTGGGCAGTCCATTCTGGGAGCACCGCCTGTATCACCGGCACCTGCCTCTAGAGGGAGCTTCTGTTATAATTGGAAGGGCGGGATCCATGGGTCTCCCCTGGGAGGCTTAGTTCAGTCTTCTGGGAAAATTGTGGGTGTGTTCCCCTCTGCCTCTGCATCACCCCATCTTGGTCTATCCCAGCTTATTTTGAATAGCATATAGTTTCTGATGAACTAGCTGTCCGTTTCGAGGGAAGGGCCAAGCTGTGTAACAGGGTCAGCTCTCTCCTGCTTGGTGGTGTTGGCAGCTGCGCATGTGCGCAGAGCGCTGAATAACCCCCGCTGCACCAGTTTCAGATCTCCCTCCTTTGCTGCCCTCAGTGAATAGGGCCTGAGGAACTAGTGTATTTGACCTCCTGAGAGGAGGTCAAGAGGAGGTCAAAAGGGGCCCTTTTGGCTTTTCTCTTTCTGTCATTCTCCTGCAGATGTGCACTCTGCAAAGGGTTCTTGAGCCTGGCCTGCCTGTTTTGCCAATCTGCCCCTTTGGTGATGCTCTGGATCCTGCAGGAGGTGGGGGCTGGGTGTGACCTTCCCTTCCTAGAGGTTTAATTTCCGCTGGGGAAAGGGGGCTGTCTGGCTGTACAGAATCTCAGGCTCTCACCTCCCACCCTCCCCATTCCTAGCCCGCTGCGCTCACTGCAGACAGAATCTCAAACTTCCCACTTTGCTGCAGCCTCTGCCTTGGCTGGGACTGAGAAATCCCCTCGCTGTGTACCTTTTTTATCTCTCTGCTCATCTGTACTTAGAGCAAACCATGCCCTCAGTCCTCTCCCCTTGCTAGCAGGGCAGCTGCATGTGGGGTTCCTGCACAGCATGCCTCAGCCCTCCTTTTACAAACCCTCTCTGGGCACGCCTGCTGCAGCACTGAGTCACTGTTTGGCTTTCTGTATACATCACCTCTCTAAAAAGCCAAGAGTCTCTCACAGTCATGTCTGGCTTTGGTTTGCCTCCTCTGCCTGATTCAAGTGTAAATAGAATCCCTTTCTTTTTTTCTCTGGGACTCTCTTTGGTTGGCATTTGCTGCTGCAGCTATGGGTATGCTGCCTGTTGTGTATGTGTGTTGCCTGGATCTCCCTGACTCTGTGTATCCAAGTCACTCCCAGCCTGGATCTAGGGGTTCCCTGCCCTGGGAGGGGAGGAAGCTGCAAAGGTGCCATCTCTGACCAGGCTCTCTGTGGAGGCAGGCACCATGCTCTGGATAGTTCCCTTTCAACCTGGAAAATCTTACCACCCATTGTGAAATGTCTCTGTACTCCTTGGCTTCCAAGTTTTATATCAGGTAAGATTCTGCTGAATGTCCAGTTTAATTTTTGGAAGATCAGCCAAGTGTCCAATTTGGGGGCAGAGCAAGTAGACACAGCTTCTACCTACTTGGCTGCCATCTTTACCCCAATTGCTCAAGCAATGGTTCTTTTAAAAAAGATAAAGAAGATCTGACAAGCCTCTAACCAGACTCATCAAGAAAAAAAAAAAAAAGAAGAGGGCCCAAATAAATATAACCAGAAATGAAAGAGAAGTAACAACTTACAAAGGATTGTAAGACAATACTATGAACAACTATATGCCAAGAAATTTGACCATCTGTGTAAAATTAATAAATTCCTAGAAATATACAATCTTCCAAAACTTAATGAGGAAAAAACAGGAAACTAGAATAGCTCCATTACAACTAATGAAATTGAAGCCATGATCAAAAACTCCAGCAAACAAAAGTCCTGGAATGAATGGCTTCATACCTGAATTTTACTAAACTTTCAAAGAGCTAACACCCATCCTTCTCAAACTATTCCAAAAAGTTCAAGAGGAGGGAAAACTTCCAAGGTATTTTTACAATGCCAGCATTATCCTAATTCCAAAACTAGATAAAGCCACTACAGAAAAAAGAAAATTATAAGTCAATACTCCTGATGAAAATAGATACTAAAATCCTCAACAAAATATTAGCAAACCAGATCCAGTAATACATTTAAAAAGTCATTCATTGTGATCAAATGGGATTTATTCCAGGGATGCAAGGTTGCTATAATATTTGCAAAGCAATAAAGGTGATATATCATAAACAAAGTGAAAGATAAAAATTATATGATCCTATCAATAGATGGAGAAAAACCATTTAATAAAATCCAGGACCCATTTATGAGAAAAACTCTCAACAAAGTGGGAATTGATACCTCAACATAATAAAGGCCACATATAACAAACACATAGTCAAAATCATGCTCAATAGGCAAAAACTAAAATCATTTCCCATAAGATCAGAAACAAGACAGGAATGCCTGTTTTCACCACTCTTACTTAACATAGCATTGGAAGTACTAGCCATGGCAATCAGACAAGAAGAAGTTGCATCTAAATTGAAAAGGAGGAAGTAAAACTGTCATTATTCACAGATGACATGAACTTGTACATAGAAAACCCCAAAGACTCTACCAAAAAACTACTAGAGTTAATCGATGAATTTGTCAAAGTAGCAGGATACAAAATTAACATTCAGAAATGGGTGAAGAAATTCCAAGCATGACTCATAATCAGAAAAACTATTGTTAGAATAGTTCTCTTTACTTGGGTTCATTATTCTTAAAATAATATACCAACCCATTGAACCATTGTTTTATGCTTCATGGTCCACCAGGTGAAAACAGTATATATACATGTTTTCCCCTCAAATTATTATCATTAAAAATCTCATGAGGATCTGGTCAAGGAGTGGTGTAGGCAGACATGGCTCATCTCTTTGCACAACCATATCAAAATACAATTAAAATATAGAATAACAATCATCCAGAACCCTCAGAAATCAAGCGGAATGGAAGTCTGACAAATACAGAATTCAAGAAACCACATCCACTGAGATAGGATAGGAGGGGTGCAGATGCAGAACAGGCTGCTCTCTCACCCACGTGTGGTGGATAAAAATAAAACATTCAGCAGGGATATCTCGAGAATGAGAAGTTCCAGCCCCACACCAGGACCCCCTACTCAGGGTACCAGTGACAGGATGATAAACCCCCACAACTTTTGGCTACAAAAACCAGTGGGGATTGACTCAGTGGAAGAAACTGTTAGAGCCCCAAGTAGTTTCTCTTAAAAAACGCAACAAGAACTTACTCAGACTCACTCCCTCTGAGCGGCAGCACTGGGGTGGCAGCCTGAAAGGCACCAGTGGTACATAAGAAGAAACTGAAGTGTCTGGCACCAAGGCAAGCAGAAGTCATGGCCTCTTTTCTGAACCCTCCCCCAAGAGCCAACAAGCTGGTACCATATCTGAGACTCCATCAGCCTGGCTAACACTGACTCACCTAGGAAATCTCCAGAGACTCCACCCCACCCAATTTACTGACCCACCCAAGCTGATTTTCCATATGAATGATTGGATTGGTCTTGGCTCCTGCTTCACAACTTTCTAAATCCTATCAAACAAGCAACAGCTGCCTCAGTGAGCTCCAGACCTGACCTGACACTAGCAGCAGCCAGTTTAGATTCACAGCTTGGCTTTGTCTGGGAATTTCCAAGCCCAGCATAAGTAGCAGCCATCTCAGATGGCTTTATAGTTCAGGCAGGGTGTCCCTGGCAAACCACAGGTGGGGGCTGACCTTGGCCTGAACCACCCAGGAAACCCCAGAGCCAACACAACCAGTGGACAGCTACAGACCAATGCAGAGCACCACCACCCTGCCCCTGCACAGCTGATCCTCCACAGAAGGCAGAGGTTGATGGTCAGTGGTCATAGCCAGTCCTTGCAGCTAACAGACCTGGGTAAATTCCTCCCATTGGTCTGCCAACAGTAGCCAAGGCTCAACTCTCAGCCTCTACAGAGGGTGCAATTCTAGCACCCAGCTTGGGTGATAGGGGAGGCTATGTCCCTGGACCCTACAGGACACCTACTCTATTAGGCAATACTATTAAGACAGGAAGTCAAAGCAGCTCTACCAATACATAGAAATAAACACAGAGAGGCTGACAAATTGAAGAGGCAAAGAAATACAGCCCAAATGGAAGGACAGAAACAAGAACCAAACAAAATAGAAATAGCCAACCTATCAGATGCAGAGTTCAAAACGCTGGTGATCAGGATGCTCAGAGTAATGAATGAGTATGGCCACAAAATGGAGGAAGAAGTGAAGGTTATATAAAATGAAATAAAGAAAAATATATGAAGAACCAACGGCAATGGGGAGGAAGGCAGAATTCAAATCAACCATTTGGAACAAAGGAAGAAATAAACATTCACCTGGAACAGAAAAAGAAAACAAGAATTGAAAAAAATGAGAGGATTAGGAGAACTCGAAATGTACCAACATCTGAATCATAGGAGTGTCAGAAGGAGAAGAGGAAGAGCAAGAAATTGAAAACTTATTTGAAAAATAGAGAAAGAAAAATTCCCTAATTTGGTGAAGGAAATAGACATGCAAGTCCAGGAAATACAGAGAGTCCCAAACAAGATGGATGTAAAGAGGCCTACTTCAAGACACATCATAATTAAAATTCCAAAGGTTCATGATAAAGAGTCTTAAAGGCAGTAAGAGAAAAGCAGAGAGTTACATACAAAGGAGTTCTCATAAGACTATTAGCTGATTTCTCAAAAGAAACTTTGCAGGCAAAAGGGGGCTGGCAAGAAGTATTCAAAGTGATGAAAAGCAAAGAGACCTATAACCCAGATCACTCTATCCAGCAAAGCTATCATTTAGAATGGAAGGACAGATAAACTGCTTCCCAGACAAGAAAAACTGCTTCCCAGACAAGGCAAAGCTAAAGGAATTCATCACCAAGCCATTATTATATTAAATGTTAAAGGGACTTATTTAAGAAAAAGAAATCAAATAAAAACAAAAACAAACTAAACAAACAACCAAACAGGAACAGAATCCTAGGTATGTGGACCATTTGGAGGGCTACCAGCTGGGTGAGGTAAAGCAGAGAAAGGGGGAAATGGTGCAGGAATCAAGACACATAATTGATAGATACAAAATAGCCAGGGGAATGTTAAGAATAGTAAAGAAAATGGAGAAGCCAAAGAGCTTATATGCACAACACATGGACATGTAATAAGGTGGGGGTTTTGCTGGAGGGAAGAGGGGTACCAGGTGGAGGAGGCAAAGGGAAAAAATTGGGACAGCTCCAACAGCATAATTAATAAAATATACTTTAAAAACTCACAAATGTAGAAGATATTTTTCTAGTGTTGGGCTTATATTTGTCATCATTATTTTCCCCATGAACTGATATGTCATATCTTAGGTATGAGGAGACTAGGTCTTAAATGGTCACAATTTGAATTTAAACTTATCTAGCTTTTAAAAATGTTAACTAGCAGATGATATATAACATACCAGTGTTGGCAATGGTGGTTCACAGCTAGTTTACTATTTTGAATTCTGCAAATGCCTTTGTCTACACAGCACTTTTCATTCACTATGGTTATTTTGCAAATAAGATGCTCTTGGAACAGAACTTTCTACCTCATCCTGAAATCATCTGAGAAACACACCCATAATTTGTCTTTGTCGTTTTATTGTTTAGACATGAAATGGAGATATGTCTGTCACTAATTAAGCCTTTATTAACTAATAACACTATTACAACTTTTATGCATATATGTCCTGTGACATTTCAAATTTCACAAACTCACTCTTAGAAATTTGTGGTAAAAGAACAAAGTGCAAGCTTCTTCCTCCCTTTCCCCCATAGCTGTGTGTCTTGTATAAAACATATGCTATGATCTGTATCTCTAAAATATGCTGTGTGTTGTCCTGAAAAATAAGAAATAAAATAAGAAATAAAAAACCTGAGCTAAGAGCACTCTCTTACTTTATGATGAAACATAGCATTCCAACTACAGAGTACATATTCTATTTGAAAAGAAAAGAAAATGAACTTTAGAAATATTTGATTGAACCAGGGATGAAGACAAAATAAATTGAACATCTTCTTTTACTCTAAGTGACATTTTCTTTGTTAAGTTTTGGCACCTAGATGTCAGCAAGTAGTCAAATACTACTTGACTAATATAATTAAGTGACTCATTTCCAACTTTTCAATTTTTACTTAATAAGTGCTTACATTTTCAAACTAGTATGAGAAACCCCTTTCTCTCTTGCTCTCTCTCTAGCTCCCTAAGTTGAGGTCATTTGGAAGGGAGCTGGTTCAGAGCCTGGCACCATTGGAATGGAGTGGTTACTCCTTACATATTACAGATGCAAATGCATGTCTGCCCTCAGACTCTTCCTTTTGCTGCCTGAAGCATTCGGAGGTGAACAGTGTCTGTCTCTCATGTTAGTCTGGGACTTCTGTAGTTCTCTTCAAAGATCTATACCAATTGCTATTATGCACGTTTCTTCCCCCTTGATTCTGGGGTTGCCTATTGCAGTCCCAGGGCCACCGTCTGCCCTGCCTGGGGAATGACAAAGGAGCAGTGAAGCGAGCTGGCAAATGCCTTCACAGCCACTGGTATTGAGTGCCTCCTGCCTGCAGGCCGAGGGCTGGGGCCAGTGAAGGGCTCAGATCCCTCGTGGGTAAGACTTTTGCTATGATTCAGCCTGCAGTCTAGGTGGGAGACTGAGTTAAAGAGTGAAATTTCAAGCAGAGCAAGAGTTACCTAATTCTAGACAATGACAGCAGCCCATCATTCATTTTCAAAATCACTATGGTAATTTTCACATGGACTAAATCTCTATCTGTGGCAGAAGGATTGTTCCATGACAGGACCACTGTCCATCTTGTGAACTAGATCCAGGCAAAAATGAAGTGTTTTCCACAACATCCTCTTAAAGACTGTCTGATCCTAACTGATGTTCATTCTGACATAAATCAGCACCCCTGCACTGCCTCCTGCTATGTGCTAGTTCTTGGAACAAGCTGTTGGCCTGACCTAGACAAGAATGTAATTTCTGTACCTGGTAGCATTCATGTACTAGTATCCATGACTGTCCCTTTCCCCTATATAATTCTCTGGTAACTGCCAAGTGGTGTGGAAACTATTTCACCTTGCAGCCATCCAACACATGACTCGTATGTAAGTTTCCTTTAATAAAGTCCACTACTTCCCAGGTTGAAGTAGCTATCCTGTTTCTTTGGTCTTTCCTTGCCTTCCTACACAAAGGTAGAATTTCAGTCTCTACATAGACTAGCATGACCTCCTAATTCTATCACTTAAGGTTGATGAGGGCAAGAAAATTTAACAAAGGTTTTCCTTTCATTGGAACTGGGTCTGGAAGGTTTGGGCTGCACTGGGAGAGGCAAAGACCCTATCAAGAAAAACTTCCAGAAAATTGGTGCATTCTGAACCAAAGGCCAGAGACAGAAGAGCTGGTGGCTTGCTCAGGGGCCTCAGGCAGAGAGATCTGAGGTCTTAGGCTTCAGTGAATAGTGAGTGGTCGGAAGTAAGGGTAGCCTGGAGATTGAGGTCCAGCTGGGAAGATCTTAATGTCAGTTCTTTTACTCACCAACGCTGGGTATAGGACACAGCTCTCAGCCAGGCCTTTGCTGAGCTCTAAGTGCACAAGGCTGGCTGGCACTCTTTCTGATCCCAGTAGGGGGCCACTTTTGCAGGACCATAAGTGTGTAAACCTACGGTGACCTGACATCCAAAATGAAAAATAGCATATTGGCACAATGCAGAAACTATGTGCCAACAGTGCATCTTCTCCACTGCTTCTATCCCTTAGAAACTTTGACTTCAGACTGACTGATGGAAAACACCGACTTCCTTCCCTGTGAAATAGGTCACATTTCATCCATTGTGCACATTGTCAGTCACATTGGGATTTGGTTTACCCAGAATATTTAGCACCTTCTCTGAAGGATTTGCCTTTTGCTTATGTGAAGGGCAGAGGTAGGTGTCCAACTTCCATCCAGGTGACCTGAGACTCCTTCTGTTGCCCCCTTACGGTACCATCCTCCTCCAAAGCATCTGTGCGAGGCCAGGTGGATGTAGCCTGGAACACCCGCAGGCAGGTTAGACCTCCTTCAGCCCCTTTGTGCTGGGGAATTTGTTCACCTAGCCCACCCACTTTGAATGGCAAACTCTTGAAATGCAGTTGTAAGCTAGAGTCCAGGTCAGGAGTTGGGCCCATATTCTCTTAGAGAATGAACATGTGCTCTAAGCAGCACTAAGGCCTTTAATGGCTCAAATTAACACTCCTCCCCTTCAAGGGAGAAATAAATGGAACAGCAATGAAGAACATCCTCTCTGGTATTTTTTTCCTAAATGTTGGAACTTGTCATTATTTCTTCGCCGGTGGTGAAAGCCAAACCTTTTTCATTAATAGTGTGATCTATTAGGAAGCACTGTAGCATCGTTTACTAAATCAAAACTTAGCAATAGACTCGTTCAATCACACATGTGTTTTCAGAGGTATCATCATCCTGTGCTTTCCCCACCTGCCATCTTATTTCTGCTGTGGCTGCCCTTTGAGACAGGACCTCCAGCCATCATCTCTTCATGGCTTTGAATTCTGAGGGAAGGCAACATTATGATGAGCACGTTTTCTCCACAAATAGCCAATTGGTGGACTAGCAAGAGCCCAGACAATGCCTACATCTGTTTTCCTGTCTGCACAGAGCTTACTGGAAAGGTTTCTGCTAGTGAGTCTTTGTGTCCAGTCTCTGTCAACGACTCTAAGTGGGGCCTGGCCTCCCAGCTCCCTGGCTGGGACTTGTAGGCTTCGCTGTCATAAGAAAAGAATCCACAGGTCTGTAAACTCACTATTTTTAGGCTTCAGTGGATTTGAGCCAGCTTCCTGAGTGCAGTAATTACCCAAATATTTTATTGAATAGGGCCTTGAAAAATGACAACAAACATCTTAAATCTACTCAGAACTTTAAACAGGTTTAAACTGCCATGGAGCTAATTCACAAAGACAAATGGCAAGCCTCCTGTTCCTGGTCTCACCCACCCATGGTCCTTTTTCTTGTCCCCCCACCCACTGGGTGAGCTCACCCAGAGCTACAGGTTACAGGCCAGCCAGCAAGAAAGTGTCCACTCCCAGACACGCCTTTGCCGACCAATTCACCTGCCAAACCATAGGACTTATGCATCCAACTGCCTCCTGGCTCTCTCTCCAGGATGTCAGGGGCTGTCTCAAAGCTAAGTTCCCCAAAAGGACTGTTTCCTGCTCCCATAATCATGCTCCACCTGGAGAAAGGAAGACCTCCTTCAGTTGCTCGGGCCACCAACCAGGGACGGGACCCCTTCTTCATCCCTTTGCCACCCTCCCCATTTGATCCTGATGGACTCTACCTTCAAACTCCATGCTGAATCTGTCTCATGATCCTCCTAACCCTTACCCTCCCTCCTTTCCAGAACAGTACCCGTGTCTCTTTCTGTGCGATGGCCTTAGTCCCAAACTGACTTTCTACCTCCTTCTTCCACTGCCCAGTTATCATTCAATAGTACACTAGGGATCTGTTTTACAATGTAAATTCCATTTTGTTTGATGGGCTCGGAATCCTCCAGTTTTTCACCTCTAGTCCTGGACTGATTAAAGAGTCACATCTGTGGGTCTTGAGTGTGCTCCTATCTCTGGTGGTCAAATGTCAGGTATAGAAGCTTATGATTTGAGTGACGGTTTACCATGACAGGAAATAGAGATGCCTCCAGCTTCCTCTCCATGTTCCAGTGTGTTTAACAGAACAAAACACACCTGGAGGAGAGGGTTCAGCTGAGAGAAGGAAAAAGTTAGAGAAAAAGAAAACTTAGTAGTTCATTAGACCTGGGGAGAAGTAAGATATTCAATTCCATCAATGTGGAAGTTGGAGCCTGACCAAGAGCAGCGAGCAGGGAGCAGTGTGCCTTTCCCTTAGATAGAGGAGATAAGCAGGAGACAAGATACAAACAGAATTTTAGTTTCATTAAGAACTTCAGATAAATAGCATCAGAAACATACCTATGGTACTGGTACTGTGTGCCGGTCACTCTGGTAAACCCCTGAGATCTTCACTCAATGTTAAGCATAAGTTAGAACTATTGTCCTTATTTGGTAGATAAGGAAACTGAGGCCTTCTAGGTTAATCAGCTTGCCCAAGGGCTCACAGTCAGGAGATGGCAGAGTGGTTGCAAAGTAAACTGGCTCTGCAGTCTCTGTTTCTGACCAAAGAAACAGATCTGAGTTTGAGAATGGGCTGTGTGCCCTGATTCAAGTCCTGAAACAGAGGAAAATTTTAGCAACCTCCATGAGACAGTCCGGGTTTGTTTACCTACAACTGTTTCCCTGTCCAAAGCCATAGCTCACTAACACCTTGGGTTATGGCATTATAAGGTTTGGACTGGCTGCTAATGACCTCAGTGGGAGAGCAGTACAGTAGCGCAGGGATGTTTCTAGCTGCAGGCGTGTCAGGAGTGGCAGGGCCAGATGAGGAGCTGGTGTGTAAACCGTCAGTAAGTGCTTCTTGTTGTCAAGGTTAACGTGAGGGTGCAAGGAGAAATAATGAATGATGGGGCCTTTACTAGAGAAGAATGAAATACTGAAAAATGAGAATTTTCCTGTTTCACAATGTCTTTTACATCATAGGTTTTTATTCATCTATATGGTTCCATTATATGCATTTAAATAAGATCCCTACATTTAACCATGTCCATCACAATTTCACCTGCTAAGGCAGGGTAAGTCTCTCAAATATATATATGGAAGCATTTCTCCTATGAATGGAATGCAGGTCACACGGTAAATCAGGCAGTAAATGCTAAGTGTTCCGTGGTGCTTTTAAAATAGACCTACTGGCCCGTGAACCCAAAAGTCACTGGTTCGATTCCCTGGCCAGGACACAAAACCAGGTTGCAAGCCAGGTCTCCAGCCAGGTCCGTAGCTGGAGGTGGGTGAAAGGCAACCATACATTGATGGTTCTCTCCCTCTCTGCCTCTCTCTCTTCCTCTCTCTCTGGAACTAATAAATAAAATCTTTCAAAAAAATAAAATAGATATAACTTCTTCTCGAAGGCTGTGGCTCTTGTGCTGATCATCCAGGATGTCCTGCCTCAAGCTCCTTAGTGGAAATCAGACGCTCTCCGGATTCTCCCCATCCCCCACGTGGAATTCATTATAGGGCCCTGATGATTTTATCTCCAAGACATTTTGCAGCAGTCAGTGCTGTGTTAGCCAGACCCATTTCCTTTCTGTTCTGAGTTCTCAACTGCATTTGATAAGACTCCATTGCATTGGATGGGGCACGAGTCTGAGTTCTGACAACTGGGATGTGGGATGGAGTTGCGTGGTGGCTGGCAAGTCAGGAGAGCCCCAGATATCTGCATTTTAACTAACCAGCATATCTAATTCCACTGCAGGCAGTCCATGGTAGGCCACACTTTGGAGACCATTTGTTTGTGCGAATAAACCATTAAAATCGTAATGTGGGAGCAGCTTAGACAAGAACCTAGTATAAAGGAACCATGGACATGGAGAACAGGTGGGATTGACTTTGGGGAGAATGGGTGGGTGGGGAGGGGGACAGAGGGGAGCAAAAAGGGGATGGATGTAATATGACAACAATAAAATAAAAAAAGATCATAATGTAATCTCTACTATTACTCCTCCTCTAAAACCAGGGAGAGAGAGAGAGAGAGAGAGAGAGAGAGATAGAGAGACAGAGACAGACAGAGAGAGACAGAGAGAGAGACAGAGAGAGAGAGAGAGCTAGTTTTAGTCAAAAATAGAAAATGCTGTGCATATCTGTGAAACTAGATAAGGAATGAGAAAGACCCCCCTGCCCAGAGTCTCAGGGACTTCATTTTACCCTCAGTAATGCTTATTGATTTACATTAAAAAATATATTGCTTTTAATCTACATAAGAAGATTTATACCAAATATACAAATAACAAAATGCCGGACTTACTTACAAGAAGTTGATTGGAGGCTGATGAGTCAAACAGAGACTAGCTACAGGCAAACTGCAAAGATGGAACATGAGGCCATAGGCAATAAAAGCTAAAAATGTTGAAAAGAAGTAAACAATGACAACTCATGTAATAGATCCTGGGAGGTGGCAAGGCAAATACCTGCCTTCATTCCCATTGGGTCAGTCAGTAGACCCTTCATCATTTCACCAGTATGCTGAGACTGCAATCCTCGAGCTGACCCACAGCAAGGAAAAGGACAAATAAAAACTCCTTTTGGAGCTAGTGGGGTGAGGTGGCACAGATAATAAAAAAGATAAAATTTATATTAGATGTTGTAAAGAGGTTGAGTTGCCTCCCAAAACCCCCGCAAAAGATGCATTTAAATACTAAAGTTGGGTACTGGTAGAATGTAACCTCATTTAGAAATAGGATCTTTGCAGATGTAGTCAAGATGAGACCATTAGGTAGCCCCAATCCTATATAGTGTCCTTATAACAAGAGGAGAAGAGATCCAGGCACAGGGAGATTTCCATGCACTGATGGAGGAGATAGAGATTGGAGGTTAGAGTGATGCACCTATAAGCCAAGGAATGCCAAGAATTGCCCCAACACTAGAAAAGGAAGCAGATTCTCCCCTACAGCCCACAGAGACAGCATGGCCCTGCCAACAACTCGATTTTCAGACTTTTAGCCTCCAGGACTATGAGAGAATTTGTTGTTTTAAGCCACCCGGCTTGTGGTATTTTGTTACACAGTCCTAAGAAACTAATGGAGATAAATGCTAACAGAAAATTAAAGCAATGAAGAGAGAGTTGGGGATTAGGTGTGTAGTTAAGTCACTTGGAAGTCCTCGCCAGGACCTGAGACGGGGATGGGAGCCATTATATGGATGTCTGGAGGAGGAGTATCCCAAGCATGGAGCAGTAAGTGCAAAGGCTCTGAGGAGGGAGAGCACTGGCTGTGCTGTGGCTGGAGCAGGCTGGGTTAGGGGAAGAGCTGGAAAAGGAGGTGGGAGGGGGCCGAAGGGCCAGAAAATGTAGAGACTTACAAGCCATAGTAAAGTTGAGCATGAAAGCAAGCCACTGGAGGGTTTTGAGTGCAAGAGTGAAATGATCTGAATTTTTAGAGGAACACTTTTTAATTATTTTAAAGTATCACTCCAGCTGCTGTTTTGAGAAAATGCCAAAAATGGGAAAGAATGGAATGTGGGAAACTAGCTAGGAGGCACTGTTTTAAAATTGGCCAGAAAAAGTGGTGGCTCAAAGAGGGTATAGGTGGGGGAACCCTCCGGATAGTTGTTGGGTTTCTTGCAGGTGGAGCCCAGAGGATGTGTTGGTTATGGAGAGGAGAGTCTGGTATGACTGCAAGGATTTTGGCCTGAGTCAATGGAAGCAGAGTTCTAGAAAGATGACTGAACTTTGTGTGATTTTCCGTAGTTTATATAATGCACATGTTCTAATCCTTGTCATTATTTCCACATGGCAACATTCAAGTACTGAAAAACTATGACCCAAAATATTCATTAAAAAAATATTAACAGCATTTGCTGAAAAGCCTTAATAGGCAACACATACTATGCTGGTAAGCTGAAGCGTCAGGCACCTAGGAAGGCGTACTGACCTACGACTTAGATGCGAAGAGAGCATTTAAAAGCTAACGCTGTTAAAGACCTTGCTTAGGTTATGGTCAAAAAGCAATGGTGCCCCGTGCTGTGGCGCTGGGGAGCAAGGCAAACAGTTTCAGGGAGCTGGCTCTGGTTTCTTAAAAGTTGCCTGCCAGGGAGTGCCTGCGCTGGGCTCAGCCCAGAAAGGGCGGGGTCACCAGTGGCCCCGAAGCGGGGTGGGGACGGCGGTGTCCCGTCCTGCTGTCTGGTCTTGCTGGGCTTGTCCAAGTTTATAGGAACTCTGGCGCTTGCTTTGGACTTCACAGAATGCGTGGCTAGCCTTGCATTCCAAACAATATCATTATCAAACCTGGCGCACAGCATCCTTTGGACGCCGGGCACTCAAATAGCAGACAGCTGGGTGATTCTCTAAGTCCTGCCAACCCCGTGCCAGTTTGAATAAGTAGAGCCACGAGGCCCCACACCTATGTGCACTAGCTGTCTCTCTGATGGGCCGCGATGCCAAGTTTAGCTCTGGAAACCACACAAGCGAGCTGACTTGGGAGTCTGAATTTCGTTTAATGCACACAAAACCATTAATAAAAGAAACAAAACCGGCAGGGTGACCCGAAGAGGAGGGTACTGCCAGCACCGCCCACGCCGCCCCTCCCCGCCCGCTCCGGCGCAGGGCCGCCCAGGCCTCAGGGCGTGGGACTGTCTCCTCTGGGAGGACGCGGGCGAGCGGGCACGTGAGCGGGCGCAGACCCGAGTGACCCTTTACACACGGAGCCCTGATGATGGGCGGGAGGATACTTTTTGTCTTTTGGGGGCTTTCTGTCTTTTCCCCCGAGCAACGAGGGCCGCACAGCGAAGCTGGCCCGCCGTTATGTAAGGCGGGCGGGCGCAGGGCACCGCGCGAGGCCGCGTCCCATGTCCCCACCCAAACGCGCGGAAACTTCCACCCGGCGGCAGCGGCTTCTGAGCATGCGCAGCGTGGCCGGGCTGCGAAACGGCCCCTGTCCCTGCGAGCCGGTCTCCAAGTCTCGGCCTGAGCGCAGCGGTAGGAGGTCGGAAAGGAGGACGCAGCCGGGCCAAGGGCGGTGCACTGGTTTCCCTGATACTTCCCCTCTCACCACAGAGAAATCTAGGCTAGAAGAGCCCACAGCGCCCCTGTCCCCAGCCCTTCAGCTCCTCCCAGTCGCTGATCCGCCCGAGGCTCTCCCCACCGGCCCGGAGAAGCGCCCAGTGCGCAGGCGCGGTAACCAAGACGGCGGTGTCTAGTGAGAGTTTGAAATTGGCCGCGCGTGCGCACTGGCTTGCCGGCCTCGCCGGGGAGGCCGTGCTCCCCCGGCGCCCGCCCCGCCCCCGCCCCGCTTCCTCTCCGCCCCTCATTGGAGCGGAGGCGGCGGCGGCGCCCCCTCCTGCTCCTGCTCCCTGTCGCCGCCGAGTGTCTTTTCGCCGCCACCGCTGCCGCCGCTGCAGGAGCACGGAGCCAGCGGCGCGAGCGTGACTGAGGGCCGGCGCACCGCGGCGGTCCTCCCTCGGGTTCCGGGCTGCGCTGCGTCTGGGCCCGCCCCCTCGGCCCGGCCGCCCGCCCGCCCCCCTCCCATGGCCTCTCCCCGAGGCCCCTGTGGAACGCCGCCGCCGCCGCGGCCCCCGCGCCCGCCCCGCACCGCCTGAGGAGTCAGACAGGCCCGAGGCAGCCCGCGGCCTGCTCGCCCGAGCTGCGCGGTTCCGGAATCCCGCGAGCCGCCGCCGCGAGCCGGCGGCACCCGCAGGGCAGGCCGCTCCGCCTTCCCGTCTGCCCACCGCGGCCGGTCCGTCGGGCCGTGCACCGCGCGGCCGGGCTCGGGGCGCGGCGGGGGCGGGGCCGCGGCGGGGCGGGCGGGCGCGGGCCCGCGGGGCGGCGCGTGGATGGATCCGCGCGTGGCCTGGATCCAGCCGGAGCAGAAGGGGCCGGCCAATGCGCTGTGGATGCAGATCTGGGAGACCTCGCAGGGCGTGGGCCGCGGCGGCTCCGGCTTCGCGTCCTACTTCTGCCTCAACTCGCCCGCGCTGGACACGGCGGCCGCGGCGGGGGCTGCGGGGCTGGGCGGCGGCGGCGGCCTGGCGGGGCCCGTGCTGCCCGCCGCGTCGCCCCCGCCGCCCGCGCCCGGCCCCGCCGCGCTGCCCCCGGCGCTGCTGACCGCACTCGGGCCCACGGCGGAGGGTGCCCGGCGCCTGCACAAGTCGCCGTCGCTGTCGTCGTCGTCGTCGTCTTCGTCCAACGCCGAGTCGGGCACCGAGAGCCCCGGCTGCTCCTCGTCGTCCTCCAGCAGCGCCTCGCTCGGACGAGCGGGCGGCGGCCGCGGCGGTGCCTTCTTCCACTTCGCCGACGGCGCGCCCAGTGCCCCCGGCGCGGTCAACGGGCACTCGGGGCCGCGCGGCCCCGCGCCCGCCGGCTCCCCGTCGCAGCACCAGTTCCACCCGGGCCGCCGGAAACGCGAGAACAAGGCCAGCACGTACGGCCTCAACTACCTGCTGTCGGGCAGCCGGGCGGCCGCGCTCAGCGGAGGGGGCGGCCCCGGCTCCCAGGCTCCGCGGCCCGGCACTCCGTGGAAGAGCCGGGCGTACAGCCCAGGCATCCAGGGGTGAGTGCGTGCGGGCGGGGGCCCGGGCTGGCGGGTGCGTGATGCTGCGGTGGCTGCTGCGGATGCTCGCACGTCCCGTTATTTCAGAGATGTGTGTTGAAGGCTGAGGCTCTGCTCTGCTCTGAGGCTCTTACTTATTTCTTAAAATACCCATTTTCAGTCTCTTGGGCTTGCCTAGTTGTGTTACCCTATTTGCAAATGCTGAGACTCTTGAATAAATATCATTTGTTTCTTAAGAAATTACGGATTTGGGCAGATGTTTGCCTTAGTTGCCTCTTGGGATTGGAAAGGGGGATCGGGCACTTTCCTCCTTTTCCTGCCCACAAGACACACGCTAGAGACCCTTTGCCAAGTGGAGTGAAGCTAGGTGTTGCGTTTTACGTAAGTTGCGTTTTATGTAAGTTACGCTGCGAGTGAGTTAGTGTTGCCAGCAACTTGAATCAAATTGAAGGTGGTAAATGTTAACATTCTTTCTTTTTGGCGAAGTTTGTTTTAAATGATGACCTTTTTTGGGGTAGTGATACAATTTAACCATGAATTTAGAAGCGACTCTTTTGGGAGGGAGGCTGTATGTTACAATTTAATTTTGTGCTGAAATTAACATTAATAGCATCAATTGTAGGTTTTTTTTTTTTTTTTCCGGATAGCATTCAAATAAAATAAACATGTTTGTTGCACATATTTATTCTTTGGAAGGTGCCACTTAAAAAAAAAATGTTTCCACACCAGACTAGAAGGACTTAGAAGTTATACTTCAGTTTAGTGAAATTACAGATGGCCAGGATGGGTAAAAACGTGTGTGGTTGGATGGAGCTGTCCCAGGTGAGGCTGCTCAGGTGTGAATATTCCTTACCCAGTCCCTGTGCCTTTCTGTTCTTTTCTCAGCATCTAGAAATAAAATATCTGTACGTAGGTTTTATTTCAGTATTTTAAGACTTACATCAGAAACTTTCCTTGCACAATTGCATGCTCTTTTAAAAGGCACCTAAGGATTTTCCCAGGGTATGAGGGTTGTCACAGATATTAAGAGTCTTACTATTTCACAGTTGTTAGGTATTTGGATTACTGTTTAAAGGAAGTCTCTTTTATAGGTCTGTTTATTCTCATTGGAAGTGTGTTGGAAAACCAATTGATTCTACTTTGAAGCATGAGTGATGCATGTTAAAGCTGCATGTCTTGCGACTTGTTTCACCTGGTTTGGTTTAGAAGCATTACTTTCTTAATTCCCTGAAGCCTGAGCATGCACTTCGGACCCAAGTAGGAGCCCAGTCTCTTTCTCTCTTGCTAGTTCGTTCTTGTAGAACTTGGTGAGAAGTGGTGGTGGGAGCAGTTTCTTGATGTATGACATCTTACCTAAGAGCTCTTAGGAGGACTTTCAGGTTTCCAAGCCTGCCATGTAACTGGAATTGGCTCTGTGCCTTAGTACCCGGAAATAGAAAGATATATGGTTTTCACTATAAAGCATTTTTGGGCCCAGGCAGCTGGGAGTTCTGCTTCTTCCCTTTGTGAGCTTCTAAAAGTGGCAGCATCGGGCCCTTGTACAGATCACTGGGACTCTGGATGCTCTTTCCTCATCTGTGGGTAGTCTGGTAGATCTTCAGTACCTATCTTGCTATTGCTTAATGAACGAGCCCACTATGTGCCAGGCCTTTGCTAGGATCTGGGCAGAGGTTGGCATGAGAGACACAAGTCTGATGATCCTGACCCCAAACCTGGCCCTCCTCTGAGAGTGCCCCTGCCTCACATGAGCAACGTCCAGGTCTGCACATCTGCTCATTACTCTCTCGTGTCCCGTGTTTCATCACTCTCCTGTTTAGTTTGTCTGCATTTCATCTTCCTCATCCTTATGCACACTGCTGTTACCTCTAGCAGAGATTGCTCAGGTAGCCCCAGGTGGTTGTCCGTGTACACTCTTGCCCCGCTTTGGGCCTTTCCCAGCACTGCCAATGCAGTGATCTCCTGCTAGCAGGTTTGATCAGGCCCTATCTCCTTGGAACCCTGAGGGCACCACCCCTATTGCCCTTTGGTTAAAGACTAAAGCAAGCCAGAAACTCTCAGCACTGCTGCTCTGGGCCCTGCCTGCCCTGGTCTGTTCCCACTGTCTGCCAGCATCCCACCCTGCCACCTCCTGCCTTCTTCCTGTTAGATCTTAGCTCAGAGGGCATTGTAGAGCTAAGAATGGGCACTGAAGCAGCTGGGAGGTCTGCTTGTCTTAACCCGTCTAGTAGAGGCTTCTGAGTAATGCTTAGGTTAATACTTTTTGTTTTTTTCTCTCTATTGCCGGCCACCCTTTTTTGCCTTCCTGGGGTTGGGGTAGGGTGTGGTATAATGCCCCTAGTGTCACCTCAGTGAATCCATTTCCTCTGCATAGAGGAGAGTCTGCTAGGATTGCCTGCCATGTGCCTGGAAGGGCGGGGTGCCCTCTGCTTGGTGCACTACTCCCCATCCTTCTGTCAGACTGCCCTTTCGGAGGGAGTTGGGAGGAGGAACTGTAAGCCAGAGTAGCAGGTGAGCTGTGCCTGTGATGAAAGGAGGAAGGTGACTGACGATCATTCATATGGGACCCCTGGGCTTAAGGGAACTAACCTTTTAATATCAATAAATAGTTCTGTCCGGAACTTGCCCTTGGCTGCTAGCTTACCTGGAGTGCTGGGAAAGCCACCAAAACCTGTCACTTGTGTTTTAGATTGGGAAGGGGCTGAGATAAGAGAGCCCCTGGCCAGGCCAGTCAAAAAGGACCTTATTAATGAGAAGTTGCTCAGACTTACTGTATTGTTCTAGGACAGGCATTCCTGAAAGGCAGTGTGTGCAGACCTCAGGAGAGGATAAGCAGTTACCAGATGCAGGGGAAGTTCATGTAGCATCAGCCGAACCGAATTGGGCCTTTACCTGATGGTCCATGTAGCAACCTGACTGTGGTTCTCTTCCAGGGAGGAGGTTCCTGCTCTTGGAAACCTTACCTGGTGACCTGGTTTTGTGGGCTTGCCATTCAGCTTTCATCCTTGAGTGAAATAAAGAAAAAGTAGGTGAGAAGACAGGGATTAGTGCAAGAACCTTTGGAGTAATGAAGGTGAAATGCGTATTCCAGAGCTGCCATTGGCTCTAGTCCTTCTTTCACCTTTTGGTTGAACTCTGACACTTTTGAGAACAATGTGGACAGCGTGAGACATGCTCTCTACCTGGGCTTCTGACAGAGAGATGCGGGCAGGTGTGAGGCCGAGCTTGTGGGCCTATGCATCCTGGCCTCTGGTTGCTGCCACTTTCACATGCCCTCACCACTTGACCACTCATTCCCCTCTGTTAGCCATGCACCTCATCAGTTTAAAGGTAAAGCAACGTCCTGACAAGTGAGGGTGGCAGCGCGGACCTGATACTTTGCTACACCTTTGCTGATTCCTTGTAAAGCCACAGGAAGGGCAGAGTGAAACAAGGGAAGTCCTTCAGCCCCTTGGCAGACCCCTTCAGTCCTGGGCTTTGACCAGGCCTCAGTTGGCAGCTTGGCCCTTTGAAGGCTGTCCTCTCATGCATGCTTGCAGTGTGCAGCAACCATAAGTAGTGTTCTCTCTGCAGGTTCAGGCAGGGCTTAATTTTTGACAGCTTTTGTTCCTCTAAAGAAAATTCTGTTCTTTCTGTGGAGTTTGCAAGAAACCAACAGATGCCATTCATAAGACACGGTCAGCCACACGATCACAATCCCAGGCATGGGCTCTTTCTAATTCCATGTGTGCTCTCTTTTTCTCTGCTGAGAGACTCAGAGCCTGGAGTAGCAGCCAAGATCCCTTCTTGCTATCTGGCTCTGGCCTGACTTGGCATTACCTAAAGTAGAGCCAGTGTGACCTCCCCGTACAACCTTAGGGGGACCAAGTGGTAGGGCACAGGTGAGAGTCCAGCGGACCTGTCTCAGACCACAGCCATCATCACTGTAGTCTCCTTTCTCTAAACCCTCCCTCCCCCCAGTCTCATCCTATAAACAGCATGTGTAACACACATGGGCTTTGTTTACCGGTGTGTATTCTCGGAGGTACCAAAGGTATAAGGTTGTAAAGGGAAGCAAGAATGATCATACTTTGCACTTCCCACTTTTGACATGAGCTCAAACACTCCCCCTCCCTAATAATAGCACCATGCATCCCTGCTTATTGGACCGCCACCCATCTCTGCAAAGTGAAGTTGAAAATCCAGTGCAAGAGGCTATGACAGAATTGGGGAAAGTTATGCTTGTTTACTGATAAAGGAGATTGGATGATGTTAGGACAGCACACACTCAGGGAAGAGGCTGCTGATGAGGAGGAAGAGGGCAGGACTGGAAAAGTGTTGGAATAGGCAGCAGGCTGGGGCACATCCTTTGGGAAAATGGAGGCTTTGAACATGTCTGCAAGAAATTGCCCTAGATGTCAGAGTAGGGTAAAGTGGAGCCTATTTGCTGCCACAGTATTTGCTTCCCAGAAAGAACACATGATTATGACTTAATGCTTTTGTAAGTAATTTTTAAAGTAATGAAGTACAAAATTAGTTTTTCATAATTTTAATTTCAAGTTAAAGTTTCAGATTTTTTGGTTACTAATACAAAATTTTGGTCCCCATTTTAAATGGATTTTTATAAGTGGCCTGTGGGAGGAGAGATAACGGTTATCCCTGGAAAATGAGGACCTTCTGTGCCTTGGGTCCTTAAAATTTAGGATCTGGTTTTTCAGTTGTGAAGTAAAAGAGGGCTGTAGTCAAACCAAACCAAACCAAGCCAAAAAGTTCTGTAATGTTCAAATTCGCAAACTTGATTTTGGCGATGCAGCCAGAATCAGGTTAACAGGAGAGGGGTGACTGAATCATACTAACCAGATTCAAAGGAGATTGTGCAAGCTACAGTGTCACCTAGAAATTGCCACCAGCCAGGGTGACTAGAGAGGCCACTCTAGAGGCTCTGTTGAGCTTGTCAGTGGTTCCTCCTCTCGAAAGGTTGCTGAATGAGTGGCTTCTGAGTGAGGGCAGGGAGGTCGTCACCGTGGTGGAAACAGATGCTGAAGACCCTGCCCCCAGTTTAGATGCGCCTCACAAGTGAGGTGATCAGGGTCCATCTCCCCCAACCGTTGAGGATTTGCACTACAAATTAAATATCTTATTCTAAGATTTCCATGTTGCACTGGTTTTCTGTGGCTGTGAAACAGCCAGCTCATTGCCTTAAAACAACATGTGTTCATTGTCTCACAGTTTCTGTGGGTTAGAAGTCAGGGATGGCTGGGGCGAAGTCAAGGTTTTGGCCGCTGTGTTCTCCGTTGGAGCTCAGGGTCATTTTGCAAGCTCATTCCTATTATTGGCAGAATTCAGTTCCTTGCAGTTGTCGCCTGGGATCCCTCTTCATTCCTTGCTTCATTCCTGGGATCCCTCTTCAATTCCAGATGGTTGCCATCTGGGGGCTTCTCTCTACTTTAGGCCACCTGTATTCCTTGGCGTGTGGCCCCTCAGTCTTCAAGTTGCCAACAGCTCCCTGAGTGTCTCTGACCATCTCTCCACCAGCTGGAGAAGGCCCTCTGCTTTAGGAGCTCATGTAATTGGGTCAGCCCCCCCCCCCCCCCCCCAGGTACCCTCTAGGTTTAAGGCATGTCACGTGATAGATGGCGATCTCATCATAGTTGTAGGTTCTAGAGATTAAGTATAGAATTTTCTGGGGCTGTGCAGGCATTCTGTAGGTAGACTTCCCCTTCCATGGTAAAATGGGTGATGAGAAGGTGGTGTTTTCTTTTGCAACACTTCCGTCTTTGCCTCCAACCTATCACAGTGACTCTTGTAGATTACTGGTTTTGTCCTCTAGCTTTGTTGTCACCATTGAACTCAGACAACCAGAGTGGCCATTACTGTGAGTGCGTTCTTGTGCCTCTTATGTGGACTAGATGTGTCATCTAAGAAAGTGCATGAAAAGTCATGTGAGTGAATACATGAAAATTAACAGTGATTGAAAAGTCCTGTTCACGAGTTACTCTGCATTGACCAGACTAGGAAAGGTGCTGGGAGAAAGAGTAGTTGGTGACTCACCCAAGTCATTTTTGGAATCCAATTCTAAGTATGTAGCAGTCCATCTTTGAAGAACCCGTACATTTGTTCTGCAGCCCAGAGTAATGAGAGTGGGGGCTTTCCCAGAGGCCTGCTTGAGTGCCCTGTGCTTCCTTTAGAAGGAGGAGAAAGAAGACCCTTGGCCTCTTCCTATGGCGTTGGTGCCGCCCTTACAAAACTAACCACCACTCCCCTGCATTCACTCAGGGAAAGAGCTGTGTCTCAGCCTGCATTTTCAGAGCCAAGCATGTTAGATGCCACCTCTGAATGAGCGTTGGATGGGCTGATGGATGAAAAAGGAAAAAGAAAAGATCTGCCCGTTTAGATGAGTGAGTAAGGGGTGGCAATTCTGTATAGTTTAAATCAAATTATTATTTGCATAGAATTTCTAAAGATTTGATTATGTCTGAAATAATTTGAATGCAGAATACTTAGATCTATTGCAGATTATTGGCCTGTTTTCCTGAAGAATGTGGGTAAGGCACTTCTCTCCTTTGCAACATCAAATGCAAAACAAATCATTCAAAAAATTATACTGTGTTTGGAAGGCATCCCTATTTAGTTTTAATTGGTCTCTTAATATAAAAGTAATACCTAACATTAAAAATTAAAAAACTGGGCCCTGGCTGGTGGCACAGTGCAAGGTGCCGGCCTGCGAACCCAAAGGACACTGGTTCAGTTCCCAGCCAGGGCACATAACCAGGTTGCAAGCCAGGTCTCCAGGCAGGTCTGTAGCTGGAAGCAGGTGAAAGGCAACCATACATTGATGTTTTTCTCCCTCTCTGCCTCTCTCCCTTCCCCTCTCTCTAAAAATAATAAAATCTTTGAAAAAAATTAAACTGTTACGTGTCCTGTGACCAGGTAATGCATGTCCTGGGCTTTAGAGGTATGTGCTTCTTTTGCTGGCATTGGGGGGGGGGGCGGGGGCAGGGGAGGAACTTGGTGCTGGGTCAGGTGAGTCTTTATGCAGAGATTTTCCGTCTTTCATTGATAAGCGGACTAGATAGGAGTGGTACCGAGTTCCCCTTGGCAGGAGATGTGTTTGATTAGCAGCAACTTACTTTTTTATTGTGGGTTTCTTGGCTTTTTAATGACCAAATCAGCTGCTCTGCACTATCCCTTAGGCTTTTCTGTGAGTTAAGTTGGAGTTGATTTCTTAAGTGGTAACGTGAGTATAGGTAGTTTGTAGCTTCCCATGTTTGAAGGATTTCAGTCTATAATACTGTTCCTGGGATCTTGGGAATCTGGAAGAAATGACTAGGATGCAGGGCTTGAGGGTGATGAAAAATCAAATTATCCCCCCTTTTTTTTGCTTTGAACTCTGTGTCTGGCATTTGTTTCCCAGCATGGAGAAGTATGCACATAGCCGGGAGCTCGCTTGGTTAGCTTGCATCATGCACTGCCTAGCCTGGTTAACAGGTCTGGTTTTGGCTGGCTTTCTCCTGGGTTCTGACTTCTGAGCCTCAGTTTCCTCATCTGTGAATCAGGGTAAATTAAATTTAGGAGTCATGGAAGCACTGTATGACTTGTCATATGAGGGATTAGCAAAGCTTCTGCTTTCCTTTTCCTCTCTCTTCTCTGAGGAAATTGAAACCAAAAGTTAGGCCATTCCTTTCGTCAGACAAATAGGAAACCCTTTTGCTTGGTTTTTGAAAATGTGGACAACTTTCCTTCTCAGGCCAAAACTTTTCTCTTGGAGAAACTATTAGAGATTGAAGTTCAGACTCTTGAGAAAGCTGTGGACACAGCTGGAGGCCAACGTGAAGCTTTGGAAATACCTTCTCCCTTTGAATCAGGATATACTTTTCTATTAAAAAAAAATTTAAATAGTGCCCAAGTAGTTCATACTCTAGTTTTGAAATAAGAACCTTACCGTATCCCCAGGGCTTTAAGGTTACTCCTGAAGTATTTTATCAGGTATGTGTATGTTGCTGTGTGTAACTTGTTTAGTTACTCAGGAGCTTTTTTTGTTCTGTGCACAGAGTGTTATTTCTCTGAACTCTTTGCTGCTTCTAACATGTTCTGTGTGCAGTGGAGAAAACAAAAGTAAGAGGAAAGCAAAGTTGGAGCCAGAGCAGCACTGTCTTGTAGATGGTCTATGAAGATGGGAGAGTCTGTTTCCGTGAGGTGCAATATAGTAGCCCCCAAGTACTTGAAATGTGACCAGTGCAGCTGAGGAGCTGGGTTTTAATTGTATTTAATTTAAATTAAAATTTAAATAGCCTATGTTTGGACAGCATGGAACTGGAGCAACTTTAGAAACTATTCAAAACACAGTGTTTAATTCAATAACTGTTGCCTAAATAAATTCAAATTCAAACAACAGCAAAAGCTGTGCTAACCAGCAAGTCACCACTAGAAAACTCTAGAAATTGCTTCCGAGTTTTTGTGTAAATCCTTTCAAAGGGCTGCTGTTCAATAACACATGAAGCATAAGCATAGCAGAGTGCCACCTGGCACAACTTCTATGGCTTGGAGAGCCTCATCCAGGGATGCAGGTGACAGGTCTTGGCACTTTTGCCCTGTGGGTTTCCATCATCATCCAGCAGCCTCCACCTGGTCCTCAGTTATGCAGCAACAGCCGCAGTAGTTCACAGTGCATGGCACTCTGTGGGGCTCGGCCCCCCACTTCTCCCAGCAAGCTCATGAAATAGGGAATGCTGCCCCTGTCTTTAGACAGAAAACCAAAGCCTAGACAGGCTAATGCAATTTGGCAAGGTGCTGCACTTGGAAATGTCGGCCCAGTGCTGAAGCCGGGGAGCTCCAAGCTGTGTTAAGTGAAGAAGAACATCCTCAAGATGTGGGGGATGGAAGCTAGCAGTGAATGCGACCTGCAAACCTGGTTTAAAAGTGTCTGTAGAGACCAGATTTGAGGTGGGTGGGGGCTAGCTCCTCTTGGACAGACTGTTACAGTCAAGTGCAGAATAAAGAAGATGGGGAGCATTGCAGGAGAATGCCAGGGATGGAGCCAGGCCTGCACTCCTGTGCACTGGCCCCTCCTGCTCTCTGAGGCATTCCAAACTGGCCTGGAGGGAAGTCGGGGTAGAGGGAGCAGGACTCCTACGATTTGGATTATTCTTAGGAATTATATTCTACCCAAAAAGGAGTATTTGCCGAGTTGCTGTTTTATCTGAAGAAATTGAAAGACCAAAAGCAGGACCAGTGAGCCTTGGCCAACTGCCTCCTTGGTGTCAGGTGCTGCATCGGTGTGCAACCTGCATTCTCATTCTTCCTGGTAACAACTCACTTTAAAGAGGGACAGATTAGCCTCAGTCGATGTAAACATCTTGCTCGAGCTGCAACCAGAAAATGTTTAAAAGAACTGGGCTGGAAGGAATGGAGGCCTACTTGATGGAAGAAGCCCATGCATTTCATTACTGTCTCCTCAGGGAAGGAATTTGTGCATTTGAGTTAAGAGGGAGAAGCAGGAACCTGGTGGATTGGCACAGGTGGGAGCTGTGGTGCAAGGCCCTAAAGAGTGTTTCTGTTATGGGCATTTTCTCTAAAGTTAAGCAGATTTTCAAGAATTGAAAGACAAATCTGAAGTAAGGGCCAAAAATATCAAAGAGAATAACCTTTGCATACCCTGTGAAAAGTTAAGAATTTCAAAAGTATTGTTATACGACTCTGGCTGGTGGCACAGTGGGTAAGGCGCCGGCCTGCAAACACAAAGGTCACTGGTTTGATTCCCAGCCAGGGCACATAACCAGGTTGCAAGCCAGGTCTCCAGCCAGGTGTGTAGCTGGAGGCAGGTGAAAGGCAACCATACATTGATGTTTCTCTCCCTTTCTTCCTCCCTCCCTGCCCTTCTCTCTGAAAAAATGAATAAAATCTTAAAAATATTGTTATATACATTATCACATGGAAAAAAAGCAGATGAAGCGGTTTAAAGAGCTTGTGGCTTTGTCAAAGACTCACAAACTAGCGTACAAATCTCAGTACAAGCATAACGGATAGAAATAAGAATATAGAACTGAGACCAAATTCCGAAGAATGGGGACCTGTGAGGATTGTCACTGGGGAAGGCTCAGAGGGAACCGAAGCTTGCAGAGAACTCTTAGGAGTACAAAGGGCCTTTCAGGATGGGCTTTAGAGGAAGGCCAGAGGAGGTAAGAGGCCTGTGGATGAGGAAGTGGGCTCCCATTGTGCTCAGAGACCTAGCTGGTGGGTACTTTAGCTTTTTGCCTTTGCTCTCATCAAGTGAGTGGTCTTTAGGACCTGTCATGATAACAGTCGTTCCGACCCTACTGAACCTTCACCTTCTATGCAGTATCTCCAGCAGCCCTCCCTGGACAGGGAGAGGCTTTTGTTTTTTCACCTAGCAGAAGATGAAGTGAAGCTTGCTGGAATGGCTGGGCCAGGTTCACATACTGCTGCTGGGTGCAGAAACAGCATTGGAGCCCAGGTGGCCTGATCCACAGTCCATCTTTTTAACCACTGGACCTGTAGAGCAAAGAGGGACTTGTCTAAAGAGATATAATAGGAAGAATATACTTTATTGAGTTCCAATTTCTAAGCCCATCTGTGAATGGACACATGGATTGATCACCAGAAATACTTCCATCACAATTCTTGTTCTCTTTAAATCCAATTGAGACTAAACATAAAAATGATGGTGAAAACCAAAGTGACTAGGTGCAAAAAATATGAGTAAAAGTTTTAATGAAACCATAGTGAATTGCTTGCTTGCTGTAATGTAGGATAGATATTTTAGCCCTTGCTATGGACTGAATTGTATTCCCCCCCCCCCCCAATTCAGGTGTTGAAACCCCAATCCTCAATGTCATGTGCTTTGGGGAGGTGATTAGGCTCAGATGAGGTCATGGGGGTGGGGCCACCATGCACTTAGTGCCCTGATAAGGACAGGCCGGGGAGCTCACTAGTGTTCCCTTTCCACCACATGAGCACAGTAAGAAGGTGGCTGTCTGCAAGCTAGGAAGAGGGCCCTATTTGGGCCATGTTGGTACCCTGATTTTGAACTTCCTGTTTTCAAAACAGAGAAATAAATGTCTGTTGTTTAAGCTGCCCAGTCTGTGGTATAGCAGCCCAACCCGACTGAGACAGCCCTTTTATATAGCTTCCACCTCCTCGTTTGCATTATCATGTCTTTTACCGTGAGTTAAATACTTGTATTTTGTTCTGTAATTATAATCACTACCATTTATTGAGCCCTTACTGAAGTGCCAGGCCCTATTTTTAATACTTCGTCTGGAATCATTAAATCCTCATGACAGCATCATGTGGAAGGTACCATTGGCATTCTCATGTTGCACACGAGGAAACTGAGGCAGAGAGAGCCCTGGTTGTTCTTGTAGCTGTAAAGCAGTAGGCATCCCTGACCCCAGGGAGTCTGAGCTCTGGATGACTCTGCCATCCTGCCTCAACACAGGAAACCAGACTTTGCAATTAATTAGTTTTGTGTTTATATAGACTCTGCTCCCCACCAGGACTTTTATGGGGACTCCTTTCGGATCTCATTTTTTTTTTGTGGTCCCTGTTCTGGTGGGCTCATTGAGGGTATCTTGTCTTTGTCGCCTTTGTGTGCTCGATCAGCTTTGTAGGGTCGGAGCCTTCCTTGCCCTCAGTGGGCAGTGCCCCTCTGGCTCTGACCCTGTACCTTGCTTTGCTTGGATCAGGTGCCATGGCCCTCACACTAGACTCTCCAAGTTGCCTGGGACGTGGGCAGCCATTTAGCTCCAGCCTTTCCACTTGTCAATATCTTTTTGTTTTGTGTGTTGGTAGGCCAGTTTTCTAAAGAGGAGCTAATTGGTGCCATATGCCCTGAATATGAAGCCTGCTATGTGCCTGGGTGACAGATTTCTCTGCCTCAGAGCCTCTACAAGTCCCTGGTGTCTCTGGCTTTGAATGTTGTGCAGAAATCTGAAGCAAGTTTGATTCCCTCTTTGGGAATGCCCACTATGTGCATATCTACTGGCATATAGAACTGGACATGTCAGGCTTTATCAAATGCTTTTCCAGCCTTGGTGATGTGGAAGGTGATTGTCAAGTCCTCTATTAGGTATGTTCTATGCATGGGCTTTCCTGCTCCGAGCGGCTTTGGGATGACTTGTTGCATCAGAACATCAGCACTGGCATTTGTAAGGGGCTGTGCCTAGCTGATGTTGCTATTGAATGGTCAGGGCCAGGCAAGCAGCTGGTAGGGAAGGAGCAGTTTAATGTGGTTGGAGGAAGGCAGGGTTGGGAGATCCCACAGTTCCGCAGGAAGCAGACAGGGAGACTCCACTGAGAGCTTTGAGCAGTAGAGAGACACGTGCTGTAGAAGTGCTGTCCTGCTCCAAACATGCTGCTCAGCCAGGTTGTTGAACCTCTGAGTTGTCTGTAAATGGGTGATAATGGTGGTTATCAGCTCATACTCAGTGAAGCGTGTCAAGCAGTACCTGGACAGAGTAAGCAAGTGGTAAATCTCAGCTAATAATATAATATTGATGATAGTATCACTAAAGAATTTAAAATTTTCTTCTACTGAATCAGAATACAGCTGCAGAGTTATGCTCAGCCCAGCCCTCAGGCAGCAGTACCTTTGATGATAGCTGGCACAGGGGAGGAAGCCTGTTTGTTGTAGCCGGTGTGACATGGCCAGAGAGATGGGGTCCTGGAGAGAACCCCCTGCCCCTTGCTTACTCACATCTCCTCTGGGTTCGGCCTTCCACAGCTGCAGAGGTTTTTTCTGAGATTGTGAGTCAGCTTCTTCAGGAGCTGTTTTTTGTTTGTTTGTTTGTTTTGTATGTGTGTGTGTGGTGGGGGGAGTTGGTATATGCTACTGTAAGGGGTAGCTTCCTAAGTCAGTAACTGAAGAAGGGGAGAAAGAAAAACATTGATGTAAGAGAGAAACATCAATTGATTGCTTCCCATACACACCCAGACCAGGGATCAGGCCTGCAGCCTAGGTATATGCCTTGACTGGGAATTGAACCCACAACCTTGCAGTTACAAGATGATGCTCCAGCCAACTAAGCTACCTGGCCAGATTCTTAAGGAAGACGTAAGATCTTAAGCATGGTGATGTCTGCCCTTTGACCTTTGGAGGTAAGGTCAGTGTTAGGAAAGCTGAAATTCTAACACTTTGTTTTGGTTATGATTATAAAAGCAATAATTATTTAATGAAGAGATCTGGAAAATACAGAGAAAAAACTAGCTATAATTTTCCTGCTATCACTTGAGCATATTTCATTCTTATTTTTAATGCTTCTTTAAATCTGTTGCAAAGGTATCTTTTTGTGTTTTAAATATTGTATGGATGGGCATTATTTCATAAATAATTAGAAAATTATACTTAATAAATAATTAGAAAATTATACATACAACTTTTCACTCTTTATAAAGGGACTACAGTGAGCTTTCACACGTGCTTCCATATGTTGGGTCACCTAAGTATGGCTTCTTAGTTCTGTGGCTAAACACTCAAGTTGGCGAGCTATACAGCTCTGGGTTGGGGTCTGGCCATGCGACTCTGGGCCAGTTACCATCTGTCTAATGAATACCTACTTTGTAAATTGGAGACAGTAGTACTTGCTTCAAAGACAATTTGGGTGGCTCTAATGAAAATGCTGGTAATGTGAATAGCACTGTGTAGCATCTCAGAATATTAATGTTACCAGACTCTTACTACATCTCGCTTTCTCAAAAGATTGTCCCAGCTCACCTTCCTATTTAGGATAAGGATCTTGGGGAAGGCAACAGAAAATAGAACTATTTTCATTTCAAAATGATTCAGCTACTTGATGTAAGCAAGGCTTAGGGACCCTGGTTTTCAGGTGCAGCCATATGGTTCCCTCTCAGCACCCCAGAGGTGGCCTACAGTGGTTTGTAATTGTGCTGTTAATGGCATGCGAGGCTAGGTGGCAGGTGGCCTGAGCCAGCGTAGGAGGGAACTAGCACACAGCTTCAGCAAAGTGCCTTCTTGGTGCTTTCCTTGTGCCCCAGCAGCTGCCTGGCTTTCCTTGAGTTGCCACTGTCAGGAGACAGGCCCTTTGGTAATTTGCCTCATGGTGGGTTGAAGACATGCTAAGCAAGTGGGATGCTTCTGCTATGTTTGCCCTGCTGGTGCCTGTGGCATGAGGTGGTCCTGAGTTATAATGCAAAGTGGCATAAAAATGATTGCAAGCAGTTGTAACCCCACCCCGTAAAACATTCGCTCACTCACTTCGTGAAGTGCTAGAGTCGGCTTCATTCTGGTATGTGGGAAGCCCCTAGTTGCCTCCCCAAGGTTCTCTCTATAGAAACGTGTCAGCACATTTTCTCTCCCACTGGGTTCAGAAGAAATGGCATTCAGTCAAATACTCTGCCATGGCCTAATCATATACTTCAGGTATCTGAGCTCTTGCTTTCTATTTCGAGGGGAAGAGATTGTTGTGGTTCTGTGATCTCCAGGTGGACCCCAGTGCCTTTACCTGGCTTTGGTTTGCCCTGCTGGGCAGAATGATGTCCTTTCCTCTGCTCCTCTCACTTTAGGTTCTGAAAGGCTCGTGGACGTCTCCCTGCACCAGGGGTTAGTGTGATCCCAGGAAAGGTCTTGAAGGGAAGAGGGAGAGTAAGCTCACTTCTGCTGGGGGCTGAATTTCATGGATCACAGTTACTGCATTGATGATTCCAAAGCTGCAGAACCCTTCTGTCCTGTTTGTTTTGTGAATGCTAGTTGGTCTTAGCCTTTTCAGCCTTGGGGTTAGCCTTGTCCTGCCTCCGACCAGCAGTGCCCTCCCCATCAACCCCTGCCTGCTTTTCCTAGGAGATGCCCTCTCCTCCTGTCTGTCGCTTAGTTCTCAGGCCTCCCTTTGTAGCAGCTTCTTCCAGGGCCTCACTCTTCCAGTAGCGTTAAACCACGTGCACTTGTAGCTTTGTTTTAAAGCCCCCCTGAGGAAAGACCAGTGCCCACGTATGTGTCTGTGGGGACTGCTGAGAGCACCTACACACCAGGTCTCTAATTTGCAGTTTCAGTTAGCTTCTTTCCACTTTTGAGCTTAGATTTAAAGTAAAAAATCAGTAAAAACCTTTGAAGACCTGATGTGAGGTTTTTAAATAACTGGAACAGATACTGTCATGTAACATGATTTAAAAAGACTGATAATTAACGATGAGTAAAACCTGAACTCTGACTGCAGCTCTGCTCAGCAGCAGCCCGGTGCACCTCGCTCAACAGACTGGACCAGCATTCCTGTCCGATTGAAGCGTTTCCTTTGACCTTTTTGTTTCCACAGCTTTATGATAAACACATGTTGTTGTCCTACTTGGTCAAGTACAAAGAGGTCACCTTTCAACAATTTACAGATTAGAGGTGCAAGCTGGGAGGTTGGGGTGGGGAGCCGGCTCTGCCTGAGCTGGATACCAAGTCTTTCTGGTGGGGGAGTCACAGACACAGGCAAGGAGAGGGTTGCTTCCCCTCCCTGCACCCCTTACGAGCCAGCAAGACCTACCTGGCTTTGGTTCAAAATTAGACACTGTTGGGAACCATGAACCCCACCAGCTGAGCTCCTGAAAACAAAAGCTGTATCCTGAAATGGTCATCTGTGTTCATCAGTAGCTTCATTAGCTGTGGAATAGATTGGTTCTCTGAGTAATCCATCTTGTGCTCTTTAAAACGGTCCTCAGGTGGGTTTTATATTTACTGCAACCATATACCACATATGCCTTAGGAGAGATACTAAAACGTTGCTAATTTTATTTGCTCCTAAAAGAGAAGTTAAGTTGGGAAATAGACTAAAAATTGACAAGTTAGTCATTACCTTTTGAGTGGACCCATACTCCTATAAGAGCCATTGTAGATGAGAATGGTTTGAAAGTGCCCTAGAAAATGATGCTTCAGAAGTCTGTTCTCCAAAAGTTCTGTGATTAAAACAAATTCACTGAAAATGAATAACCAGAAAATGAAT
>PVIW01002156.1:155279-236749 GCA_004026585.1 Noctilio leporinus
CCCCCCCCCCCCCCCCCCCCCGTGCATGTCTGCATTGATAACACAACCTAAGATGAGGCTGCAGCCACCACTACAGAGCTATCAGAAGCTGTGCTCCTCTGCCGTTGTTTCTTTCAGCCCTTCAGCAGGCTTCACGCTGGCCTTTTAGCCTTGGATGCAGTTTGTGGAGTTTGTTCATGGCCCCCTAGCTGGAGAGTGGCAGGACAGCCCTCATGCCTCAGTGGGTCCTTGCTGTTACTCTTGCTCTCTCCTCAAGATGCATTGTGGTCAACATCTAACGCCCATATTTTGTTGAATCTAAAGTGCCATTGCTTGCAAAAAGTTGGCCCATTTGAAATTGTTTTTAGTGGGCCAGAAATACAAGCTTCATAGAGATAACTTCCTATAGATCAGCTGGCCTAAAAAGATATATGTCTGTGAAACTGATCAGCCATTGATTTAAACTGTTTAGCCATTGATTGTCTTGATGCGCTCAACTGAAATCATACATGATATGTTAAAATGTTAAGAAAAAAGTGTATTTTAGTGATGGTGAAAGAATAGTCTGTGCTTTTGCTCAATTCCACAATGACATCAGTTACTTCAGAAAGTGCCTTAATCAGCAACCATTGTTACTAACATCTAGTTAAGCTATTAAACTTTAGTTTCATAATTGTAGCAGTAAGAATTGTGTTTGAACTATATCAAAGACTATAATGCTTTTTACCCACATTGCTTTTACTTGTCCACATTTAACCCTGAGACTTAAAAATGTTTATTTTAGAGAAAGTTTGAGGAAGGAGTCTCTAGACCTACTAGAAGGTTTTCTCACTTGGCTTGGTCTCCTCTGGAGGGTGTGTGTAGGTGGTGAGGGGTGCTCAAGTCAGGCCTGGCACTCTCTGGGGGGAGCCACTTCTTATTTCAGTGGCTCCTTTGCCTCCAAAGATGAAAGGAAGGCGTGAGGAGATGGAGGCCATTCATGCAGTTTGGAAAATCTTATAGAAATATGTTCTAGTGGGGCTGAACATGAGCTTTCTTTTGAGTTTAGCATTGCTCAGCTGTCTGGGTTAAGGAAGAAACAGCCAGAACTGCACTATCCCAGACAGTAGCCACTGTCCACATATGACTATTTTGATAAGGAAATTAAAAATCAACGTCCTCCGTTGCCACCTTCTGTGTGCTCCATGCAGGAAGTCCTTGGCTCAGCACCCTGCTAGATTCGCATAGGCTGTGTCCCTCCTTCCCTGGTGGCTGCGCTGCAAGCCTGTGTGTTGCTACCCATGTTAGTGCAAGGGCCTGGTCTCTAACCCACACCCAGGTACACGGATCACACTGTCGGTGCGCTACTTTTTATTACCTGGAATGGGAAGGGGCGTTAGGGATTACAAGCTTGACCGACTTGCTAAATCTTTTCCTTTTTTCTTTTAAATGAAGGAATCTAAAATTATTGTTAAAATCAGAAAGTGTACATAGCAAAAAGAATATCAAAGTGATAAGTAATCTTGAGATGTAGATAGTTTACTTGTATTTAACATTTTGCTACTTTCAAATGTTGAATTTAAGCAATCATGTAATAAACATTTTCATGGGTGAACCTTTGTGTATGCCTTTATTGTTTTTCGTCTAAAAAGTATAATTATCTTTTTGTCTTTTCATTTTTACATTTATGTGTACAATGAATATATTATTGTAAAAACAACTCAAGCTGTACAAAGGTACCTGGAGTAGAAAGTGAATGTTCTCTCGTCCAGCTCACCCCAGTCTCCTGTTGGCTAGTGGTCCTTTAGAACATTGGGGTGTTCATGTGCATATGTGGCTGAACATTCATCTGTAAGTGGGGCCATGTCTTTCTTTGGTCTTTACATGAAGGCTCTGTCCTGAGATTGTTCCATATCAGTGCATATCTCTCTCATTCTTAAGGACTAGATAGCATCTCCTCATGTGGGACTGTCCTTATGACCAACAGCCCTGCAGTGAGCATGCCTTACAGATTCTTGTGTATGTTTCAGTGTTTTGTAGCTCTGGTTTCCAAGTGGAAATTGCGCTCAGAGACCGATAAATTGCCAACTTCTAGAGTGTACCAGGCCCAGGTCCCCAAGCACTTCATGAGAGGACTGTTCTTTCTGCATAGGCAGATCCTTCCTGTTCTTGCCGTGTGTAGTTGCCATTTGCATTTAAATTTGTTTGCACTCAACATGTTTTCTGATGGAATTTCTTTGTCTACCAGTTTTTGCATTGTGATGATTGTTGTTGAATTGGAGTCTGGGAAGTCCTCCTTCAAGCTTGAGGTAGCTAAAGGTTCCCTGTGGTATTTTTCTTCTTTTTTATTATTTTCAGGTAAAGATTTTAACTCGGTGTCTGTAACATTTTCAAATGTTGAGCAAGGTGGGAATTTAACTTGCCTTTTTTTAGGCCACTCTGTGGGGGTTAGTTTTGGCCACAACTAACAGAAGTAATGGAGTAATGGTGATGTAACCCCACTGGGATTTGACCTACCATTTGCTGCACCCCTGGCCTCTGTTCGCAGAGTCGCATGGGGGTTGTGGTTCTGGAGCCCAGCTACACACAGCTCAGCATTCCAGGACTGAGGGAAGGGGCCAGAGGGCTGGGGGAACGATCCCCTTAAGAAACCTTCTGAGAGTCTCCTGAGAGTAGCTCCTTCCTGGAGCTGCTGGAGAGGATGGTCCATGTGCCCTCCTAGCACACCAGGTGGGCAGTCAGCAGTCTCTGCCACTGAGTAGTGTCCCAGGGCCTCCTGAGAGATGAGCATAATTTTTTGCTGGTTTTGACATACCATCTCTATGATTCATTTTAGAGATTTTTCTATGATGGTCACAGCCTAGAAAGCTTCTTGGAAGAGTCGGAGGCTGAATTCTAGTGGACTGGTACTGAGCTGTAAGAAATAACGATCCCTCAGTTGTCGGTGGGTAAAGTGACTTAGTGTAGATTTTATGTAGATCTCTTGTCAGCTGTGAAATTCTTTTGATATTTATATGTGAGAAGAGTAATAAACATCCTTATTGTTTTTGAGGAGAAATAATCAAAACTTATAGACAGAATTCTGTGAAACTGGAGAACTAAGCATATGAGTAATTCAGTATTGGAAGTAATAGATTAATAAAAAAGACCGTGTTGTATCTGATGTTGGGGTCTGGACACATCAGCACCCAATTGTGGAAGTGTAGTATTGTTATCCAAATGCGCAGTTTCTCAAAGTGATAAAAACTACCTGTAATGTTAGTAATGAATAAAGTAATCCAAACTTTTATTTAACACTACTTACATTTCTAAAAGGACAGTTGACCATTTAAATAGGTTCTCTTAACAGATTAAGTTAACCACTAGAGTGGTAAAATATTATTTCTTGAAATGTTAATTTTTTATGTCATTTTGTAGGAAATACAGATTTTAAATAACAAGGACATAGCAAAATATTTATCAAAACTTGATTTGACTCATTTTGCACATATTTATGAATGCTTGCCATGAGCAAACATGGTCTGGTGCTGGAGATCAGGCAGTGAGCTGGTGAGCCCCTTTCTCCTAGAGGTTGGTAGGTTGCTTTCCCTGGCTGCAGACAGACTCCAGTCCATTCTCTCTTGGCCCTGCAGCATGCAGAGGGCAGGGGGGACAGGGAGTGCTGGGCACTGCCTCCCTGCCCTGTGGCTTCTGTTGATGGCGCTGATTCCACAGTTCTTCTGTGGCGGAACAGCAGCTCTCCCTCACTGCCTGGTCCCCCTGCCTCGCACCCCTGGGGTTTTCTTTCTGCATTGAGGGTTTCACCTAGAGCCTCAGCAGGAGGAGGCAGATAAGACAGCTTTTCGAGTCAGCCTAGAGGTGGTAATGGCTGTGAGGCCTTCCTTTGTCTTTGTGTGCTGAAGGTGTCATCACAGTCCAGAGTCATGCCCTCCTCTCGTGGCTCCAGGAATCATGCAGTGCCTTCAAGGCCCTGACTTGCCTCAAGGAGTGGCCAGTGGGGCTTGGCCAGTCAGCGCCTTCTAGTCTAGCCAGTCCCCCAGTAGTATTTCTTGCATTCGCAGAAGGCAAAGTCAAAATACTCTTACACGTAATATTTGGTAGAGCAGTTGCTCTTTGAGATCCACATTAATACATATTTCAGATAGGTACATGAATATTATCAGTGTGTGTTACTGGTCGAACATGCTACAGAAATCAGGAGGCCTCTGTGTCCTACTTGGCACCTTCCTGTTCTGGGAATGTGGGCATGCTGAGACCCCATCATTAATTTCTCCTAAAATATGGCAGGGGGAGTGCTGGATGACTCCTCTATGTCATGAGCCAGTCAACAGACATGTGAGAAAACTGACACTGTTACACAGATTGGGTATGTCAGTGCAGACTGACAGCATGGGTTCTCTTCATGTCTTTCCTTTCCTGGTACATCCAGGGTCCTGGGAGGCTGAGGAGGGCCAGCTTTATTTTGTTATTTCAGATGTGTACAACTTTAAAGAATGTTGACAGCATATTCTACTCTGCAAGTGCAGACCTGCAGTGGCATTTGGCAAATTGGAATGCCCCATTGACAAGATGATTTAATTGATTACATTTGTGGGATGTGGAGAGAATTTTAGCAAACTGGTTTTAGTATTCTTCTTCCATAACTTTGTGTCACTTGTTTAGGTATTCTAGGCCTGTATCTTAATTTTTGTCTATAAATTTCTTAACTCGTGTTATCAGAAGAGGTGCCAGTGATGGCCTAGCTGGGATTGCAGATACATTGTGAACAAGCGTGTTGAGGGTTTATTTCCTGCTGGAGTCCCCTCTGTGCCTCAGTGACCTCGTGTAGTGTTCAGACCTGCTGAAAGATCAGGAATGGTCACCCCAAATAGCTTTGGTTTGTGGGTGGGGCAGCACTTCAGGTAAGAAAATTGAGGTCAGACTTAAACAAGAGCCCCATATAAGATAATATGCTCCTTACCTTTGTAACTTGACATTAAAGAAGTATTGTTAAGTATTGCCTGTTGTTATATAGACCATTTTGCTAGCTATTGAGCTAAAGTTATTGTTATACTATTATTATTGAGCTAATTTTGTTTTTTCTTGTATTTGTTTTTTGAAACAAACTTGGAAGCAGGCGGATTTGATTTTTTATCATTTTTAGGATTGGCTCATTCTCCTCCCCTTTAATCTCTAAAGAAATGGAGGATGACAATCTTTCCTTCCTCCAGAAGGACTCTGCAGCAGAGTAGAGTCCTGAAATTTAATTCCACAAGTTGTGCCATGCCTACAGGACTGGCGTTTTGCCCATGGGCTGACAGTGGCAGAAGTGACTTTTGACGCAGAGGTGAGGTGTAGGGTAGCCTTTGGAGCTCACTCCTCTCTGCTGAAGGTCTTTGTTAGGAAAGAAAGGGAGGGTCATGCTTGTCCACGCACATTTGGTTGTTGACATCCTTGTGTCTGTGTTGTAAGGAGAGAACACTTGAGTGTGAAGTCAAATGGGGCTTTTCTGTCCCCTGGGGCAACGTTCCTGTGTAACAAGGTTGGGAGGCACTGGACACTAGATCCAGCACATTGTCAGCGGGTGCGGGGCAGGGCCTGACTGCTGAGACTTAACCCTCAGGCTTGCTGAGCACGCAGGTCTTCCTTGTCTCGCATGGCCTGCCTCTTGCCAGTCCCAGACTAACCGTGCTTAGCATGGGCACCAAAGGTGCTGACGGCTCAGAGCACCTCAGATCTGGGGTGACATACCTGGGGTAACTGTGTCTTACGGTGACAGATCAACTGGAGTTGTCTTCCATCTTTCAGGGGTGGAATTCTTTGTTTCTTAATGTAAGGTCATTGAAATGATTCTTTTGATTAAGTCTTAAAATGCCAATCAAAAGTTTTGGTATGTGGTATTAACGAAATTCACTTGTTTTAACCTATAGTGCTAAACAACTATGCAATTAATTGGTCTATCACAGAGTGTTCATTATGTACTTTTAGAGGAGAAGAGAAACTGGATTATAAGAGGCCAGAAATATATTATAGTGTCATGCTGATCTAATGAAAGGGTGAAAGTGTAGTTAAGTTTGATTGTAACTCTAGTGTATTTTCTCTTTTGTCCACTAGACTTCATGAGGAAATAATTGACTTTTATAACTTCATGTCCCCTTGTCCTGAAGAAGCAGCCATGAGAAGAGAGGTGGTGAAACGGATTGAAACTGTGGTTAAAGATCTTTGGCCAACGGCTGATGTGAGTCTAGTCTTTGTTTTTAGTACATACAAGTAAATGTGTACCTGAGATTGTAACGTACCTGTTCTGTGCACACCTGTGTCTCCCTCGTTGGCCCAAGGCAGAGATACTCCAGGTGTGGTCCTGGGCCAGGTGGCAGCACGTCAGCTGGAAGCACGTTAGAAATGCACCTGCTGAGTCAGACGTCTTGGAGTGGGCCAGGGGTCTGCATTTAACCTGCCCTTCTGACTGTTCGAGTATGAGGACCGCTGGGGTAGTGGGAGGTTGTTTGGAATGGTGTGATTATTTTTCTTTTACATTTACCTTAAGGTTAGAAATTTTAATCCTTCCCTCACCACTCAGTATAGCATAAGTTAATTTTTGTGAAAGCTGAAAGCATTTCTTCATACCGCTTTGACAGTGAATGAACTAGTGTCCGTTGAGGTAAGGGCCACTGGCATTTCTAGAGTTTGGTGCAGGCAGCATGTCCTTTGACCAAGTTAATACAGCTTGCCCACAGTCTCCTGTCCTGATTGGTCAGCCTCCCCTACTGATGACCAGGGACCGTGACTGGTGACTTACCGGTGATGGAGATGAGCTGGGCGGCTGAAAGGCACGTGTGCTCCCAGTGAGCCAGGCAACAGCTCGATTCCCCTCTTCTTTTGAAGTGACTTACCATGTCCTTGGCTTTTCAACTCAGTAGCCTGGGGTAGGCCCCCACCTCTGTGTCCAGCTATGGGTTGAAATGGTTGAAAGGTTTGAACCAAGTTCCAAAAGAGTCCTCGTCTTTGGCAGGTGTGGGTTAGGCCAATAATTGTTTTGTCTCTTAATTATGAGTTTTAAAAAATTCCTTTCTGGAATAGGTCTTCAATAGAAAGATTAGGTAGATGTCGTTGGGTTGTTTTTGTGTACCCTCCAATATGCAGGGCAGTTTTCATTTTATCCAGGAGTAGGAGGGAGGCCTTTCTTTCAGTGAGGAGCGATGGAAAGATGACTGAATTGTCACCTATTTTAAGACAATCGTTCTTTCTTTCAGGTGCAGATATTTGGCAGCTTTAGTACTGGTCTCTATCTTCCAACGAGGTGAGTGCAGTGCGGTTCTGTTGATGGGGATGGGGTGGGAATGCCTCTATCTGTGCAGTATTCAGAGCACAGAGTAGGTTCCTTGTATTGAAATCTAAGTCTGAAAGTGTGAGCTAAAGGAAAAGATTATGGAATGCAGAGGGGAAATAGCAGGAAATAAAATTTAATTTACTGTTGTGATAATTGATTGCTTTGTGTTGTTCCTCTTGAACTTAATTTGATGGGGTACAAAAGTGCTCGACACTGAGAACATAAAGAAGATGAGTAAGAGGCCAGGGGGAAATACAATACAAAACATTCTGCTGATGTTTTTGGGTATGTTTTGAAATACTGATTTTATGTTTTAATGAAGATTCAAGCAAAATTCTAATTAAATAGTACTTTGTTAGGATTTTTATTTGATAGTGAAACATCAAACAAGTTTGCATTCTAAAGTCATTCTTCAGTGTTTCCCTCAAGGACTCCTTTAACATCCAAATAAATTTTATGTACATTGTTTCATTAAAAGGTTTTTTTTTTTTTCCTGTTAACCCATTGTTTGCATTTGGAGACTAAAGAGGCTACAATCTCAGGGCTTGGAGTTGGCGTTGGCAGGGCTGGTGGGGAACTGGACAGATCATAGGGAGTCCAGGAGTCCGGGTCAGCGAGAGTGATCCAGTGTAGAGAGCACAGAAGTAGGGACACAGAAACCTCAGAGGGGCAGGCACTTGATTTCAGTCCCTTATTACATTGTGATTTTGGGAGACTGTTAGCCTGCTTGCTTTTAGGCTTCATGTTATGAATAGCTCGTAAGCTGCATTTCCTCTCCCTGAGAGGGATCTGCATCATGAGGTTGCCAATGTATGGCCCTTGAAGACCATAGGAGCGTGCACACTGTGGCATCAGCCCACCCCTGTGCCTGTGTTACTACACGGTGAGATGAGCAGTTCACAGCCACTTTTCTTTTGTCCAGTGATATCGACTTAGTGGTCTTTGGAAAATGGGAGCGTCCTCCTCTTCAGCTGTTGGAGCAGGCCCTGAGGAAGCACAACGTGGCTGAGCCGGGCTCCATCAAAGTCCTGGACAAAGCAACAGTAAGCGCGGGCTTATCCCCATTCCTGTGTGATTAACTCAGCTTGTCTACATGGTCATGTTTCCGAATGCTTACCTACTTCTGGTATAAATGTGCTTCCACGTGGTTTTCCTATAGTTGGGATCAATATGTTCAGTGACAGTCTGAATTGCAAGTTGTGAGAGCATCCAGTTGTCCCCAGCACCAGAACATTACTGTTGACCTCTGGTATGATCGTCTGAACTGTGACATGTTCAGATGCTGCTCTTTCTGGAGTCTGTAACTGAATGAGTAAACTGTGGCTTTCATTACATAGAAAAAGGATATCTGTTCCCTGCATTGTTCTAAAAAGACAGGTTTATGAAAAACCTCGCATCTTGGGGAGAAGTTGGAAGATGAGACAGATTTTGCAGTGTACTTGTCAAGGTTCCTCTTATGTCCATGATTAGAAATAGTACAGGACCTGTTAGCCACTTGCCTGTTGTGTGGTAGTTGTTAGCTCACCTGTACTAACATTTCCTATTTTATGTTTCAACCTATATGAAGCCAGATTAAATTCTTTGAGTACTAAGAAGCTTGTCGGAAATTAAGATGGAAGCTTTATCTTGCTCAGGTTGTAGAACCATTGCTCACCCCCAGCACCCTGGATTAGTTGTGGTCATTTTAAAACCACTTACAGGTGTTACCTCAGATAATCCTCCAAGCCAGTGTTATTGGCTGAAACTGTGATCTTTCACATGTTACAGTTGAGGAAACTGAGGCATAAGAAGTTAGCCTGAGGAGGTTAGCACCTACGCCTTTTCCTCCAGTGCAGAGGTCCACTCTCACTTGGGTGTCCTTGGGCCTCAGGTGAACGTTTTATTTTAGGTCAAGTTGTATGTGGAAAATTGTTTCTGTATTGACCTCTAGACGTTTTAAACCTCTAACAAGACCTGATTGTTTTGGTGAAGGGAATTTCCTTTTTACTCTTCAGAGGCTGAATAAAACATTACCTTCTCTTCTGGAAAAACCACAGTTTTGTGTGTGTATGTGTGGAAGAGGCATGGTCTGAATGATTGCTTGGGAATCTTTGATGAGGCCAGTTTTGAGTGCCTTTCTGTTGATGTGTATTTCCAAAATGGCCTTTTATTTGATTTTTAGGAAATTTTTTTTCAGTTTGTTTTAGAGATTGAAACCCAAAGTAAAATAGTTTGGAGAAACAATATCAGTACAAGTTATAAATTTAAAAATGACTTTGAAGTTACTTTGAATGTTTTCAGAAATTTTAGCAAGCATATTTTAGGGACCAGGAGCTCCTTCCCATCACTAGGTGCTTGTGGTGGAGCCAGGACTTAGCTGCCTTGTCCTCCTGGTAGGCAGGCATGTGGAGTCTGGGCCTTCTACCCTTCTTTCTCCTTCCCTCGGGCACCTGTTCCCCCTTGCCCCACCCCCTTGGCAGAAAGAAGCATGTGGTGTCTGCGATGGATGCTCGGTCATGGGCAAGATGCTGAGTCATGCCAGCAAGGCTGGGCAGAGGTGTTGGCGGGGCTGAGCCGAGTAGTCTTGGGTGCCAGGGACTAACGAAGCTAACCCTGGCAAAGTCCCTTTTCTTTTTATCCTTAAATCTTAGGTTCATAATCCCTAAGCCCATTTTATCATTTTTAGAAAAGCATGTCTGTACAGCTTTGAAACCATTTTATTGCCTTATGGAGACTGCAGCATATTGAAGCACACTTTTTCAAATTAAATTTTTGCAGGTACCAATAATAAAACTCACAGACCAGGAGACTGAGGTTAAAGTTGACATCAGCTTCAACATGGAGACGGGGGTCCGGGCAGCGGAGTTCATCAAGAATTATATGAAGGTGCTGCTCTCAGCAAGTTAACACAGTAAAAATCAGGGACTTAAGATGTTACGTTGGATATTGTTTCTTGTATAAATGTTGAAAAGTTTAAACTATTTTAATAGAGACTGTGCAGTTGAATTACCCTACAACATTATTTCTAGGGAAATAATATGGAATAATAACCTTGAAATTCCTTAGCTGTTCTTCAGATTTCCTTTCATTGGCTAACAATTTCATAAAGTTGAGTGTTGTTTTAGAGAGCTTTGTGAAATATTCCTTCTCGTTATTACAAAATGACCATTCTTGTAGCTCCATGTATCTGGTTTGAAAGTGAGTTCGGGGCCCAACGAGCCTGTGCATGGCAGAGCAGACTTGTTTATTGAGGGGACCGGTTTTGAACTCTGGCCAGGCTCCTGGTCCAGTTAAACAGATGGTCTTTCCTCCTGTTAGAGTGGAAGCGACACATTCTTCCACTATAACAGAAGAAGCACCTGTAGCCTGGGTACTGCCTTTTCCCACAGTCTCGGGGACCTTGCTCCTTTGTTTCCCTTTTTTCTGTATTGTGTCCTATTTAAGGCCATATTTCTACTTCAGCAGACTTGCAAAAAACAAGTTTCCACCGTCCCCCACCCCTTCTCCAGTCTCTACATTTCCTTGTTACCTTCACCCTGCTCTCCCCTCAGGAGGACTGGCCACTCATCCTACTGTTGTCTCCCACCTCATGAGCTGTCCCCCTCCACCCCCTTGCCTTCCTCTGGGTGCCTCTGAGTGTTGAAGGTTCTCGTGTTGGTTCCAGCACCTTCCCTCGCTCACTGTCACCACTCCCCTTTTGCCTGCATAGCCCTCCACCTGGCATGCAGCCAGATGTGGGAAGTACTCAGAGGAGTGCGCTCAGCCTCTGAGTTTCTTCCTGTGCAGAGTTCCCCACCTCAACCTGGGGAGGGGTTTCCCAATGGGAACTTTATGAACCCGTCCCATAGTTCACTCTCTGGCTCTCCGGTTGGAGGATGATTAGCCTAGAGGTTTCTAAGGGGCAGGAGGATGCAGGAGGCTTTCTTTTTTACCATGTAAAATGCTCTGTGAGAAGTTTTCAAAGGTATATGGACTAACCAATAAATAATTTTCTTTTCGAATTTACAGAAATATTCATTGCTGCCTTACTTGATTTTAGTATTGAAACAGTTCCTTCTGCAGAGGGACCTAAATGAAGTTTTTACTGGTGGAATTAGCTCGTACAGCCTAATTTTAATGGCCATTAGCTTTCTACAGGTGAGTGTGCTTGCTCTCAGGAAAGGCTTCGGAGAGGCACATGTCAGGAATCCTCCTCCATGGTGTCTGACCGCTGCTGTCCGGGTCCCAGCAGTCCTCTCCCTCCGCTAGCCTAGTTCAGGAGAGATGGGTTTCTAGTGTTCATAGTAAAACCCTATTTTGATGAGTATTTCTTTCCTATTGTCCCTATGTAGATTATTTTGTAGCTGATTTAACCATTAGAGGAGGGAGGGCTTATTTGGTGGTTATTTTGTAGCTGATTTAACCATTAGAGGAGGGAGGGCTTATTTGGTTGTCAGTTAAGTATACATCAGTCTAAACTTAGAATCCCTTGAGAGACAATAACACTTTCATATCTTGATAGAAAATAAAATACTTTTCTTTTCTTGGTGCTTGACTGTAATGGGAAAATCTATCTCAGAAAAAAGTTGGATACCATACATGATAAAAAATTTTGAAAAGAGCCTTTTCTTCCAGATTGACAGAACTTCAATATTTTCTCTTGAATTTTGTATTGCCCTTAGTTTGTTGAGTACCATGGAGAAAATCTGACCTAAGTGTTAAATGTTATGATGTGCTGATAAATCACACTCGTAATATAAACGTCTTTAAGTACATAGAAACATTATCTTATTTATATCTTTTTGAATGAAGGATTCTTTTATTTACAAGACCCTGCCTGTATATTTTAACTGCATAGCACTTTTGTTCCATCTTTATTACTCATTTTGTATTGGGGATTGGGCTTAGCGAGGGCTTTATGTTGAGGCTTTGGTAATTTCCTCATTATCAGGAATACTGCTAGTAGCCAGTTCAACTCCTGGTTACGCTGCTTTCAGCTCTTTTGACTTCCTTAGCCTGTCCCTGCAGAGGTGCTTTCAGCATCGTGAAAATGGGAATTCCTGCATTTTCTTACAGCTTTAATCTCCTTGCCTTGTTTTCTACTCTCATCTCCTTTATTGCCATTCTTCCCTAGTTTTTGGGCATGATTTTGAATTAAACACAACTTTCTCTGCTTACTTCCTTATGTATTCCTGATATGAACTCTTTACTGCTTACTTGTATTGCTCTGGGCTAAGTGCCTCCTGTTGAACTACCCCATGGGATCCTCACAGCACTCCTGTCACCCCAGGAACCTTGCCTAGCAGGGTGGGATTGTGGTTGTCATGTCCATGTCCCTTCATGCCTTGCCACCTCTGCCTCAGAGCTGTGACTGTTGTAACACCTGAGTTCATTCATTTCACGGCTAACTGAGGGAAGACCTGACCTTGCCCTGGATGGTTCTTAGGTATTTGATTTTGACTAGAAGGCAAGGAATGAGGAAGGGAGTCAGATAAGGCAAACGTAAGAGTGCTACATTTGTGCTTTTGGAACATGCAAATCCCTAGAAGTCAAAGTTCAGAACCCTAAAAATACTTCTACTAAGTCCCCATGGAGCTCTGTGTTGTAAATTGTGCTTCTGCCAGGGCTTTTACTTTCATGTATGCCCAGTGCAGCTATGCAGCTGGCAGTATTGGCTGTACAGTCCAGCAAGGTAGCCATGGGCCAGAGGGCCACAGATGCCTGTTGGGCACTTGCAATGTGGCTAGCAAGACCGACAAACAGAGTTTTAAATTAATTTGCCTTTATTTAAATATCAATAGCCACATGTGGCTTGCGGCTCTCTCCATGGGCGGGTGGTGCAGGTCTGCATTGCTCAGATTTGAGCTTCTTAAATCAAGAGGGTGTCAGTAGACAGGGGCTTAGACTCAGAGGAAGTGCACTGCCCACTAAGAGAAATTGTGGTGCTGGGCTGAGGCTGATCTCTGTGACAAGCAGGGGTGTAAGCTTGCTTTAAATATTATGCTACAGTGCTAATTCTTACACGCAGTTGAGATTAATCCTTTCCCATTCTGATGTTCTGTGATACTGCTCAGTCTAATACTGCCCCCTATTGATTGTATTTTAGAACAATGGAATTAAGATTAGATTCTGTAAAGTTTCTTATGTGATCTAGCTCAATGATTTCCAAGTTTCCCAGTCTCCTGGTAAACATAAACCAATTATTAAAATTCTGCAGTACCTCAAGAAATATATTTTTGGCCAATATGACAAAAAATAGGTATAATTTTAACTCATTCATACCAGATGGCTATTGTGTTAGCTGTTGCCTCTTTTTTTTTTTTTTTTGACAAGGGGAAAAAGAGATTAGTGCCCACTTTCGGATCAATAGTTGGGAACTTGCAATTGATTAGATGTCTGTGTTCGTAGGAAGCTGCTGTATGGATTACCAATTTCAGAGAATTAAAGTATAATAAAAAACATTCAGGTAAAAGGCTTTATGTCTTTTGAACGCTCTGTATTGAGAAAGACTATGCAGGCTCTGCTAGTGCTGCCCTGAAGCTGCTCTGTGCACCCAGCGGTGGTGCATGAGTGGGTGCCGGGAGGGACCTCTCGGTGGTAGACTTTATTGTGTGCAGGCTTCTTTAGAACTCACTTGAATCCATTGCTTTCACAGTTGCATCCAAGAATTGATGCCCGGAGAGCTGATGAAAACCTTGGAATGCTTCTTGTAGAATTTTTTGAACTCTATGGAAGAAATTTTAATTACTTGAAAACTGGTATTAGAATCAAAGAAGGAGGTGCCTACATTGCCAAAGAAGAGATCATGAAAGCCATGACGAGTGGGTACAGACCATCGATGCTGTGCATTGAGGACCCCCTGCTGCCTGGTAAGGGCACCTTGCTCTGCACTTGCCCCTAACAATGTGGGGGCGGCCCTTCTCTGGTGCACTGGTGTGGTGGTGGTGGTGCATCTTTGGGGCCTGCAAGCCAAGGGCAGTTCGTTGGATCTGATACAGACTCCCACTGTCCTAACAGTTAATAGTGACAATTTACAATTCCTTATTTAATGCTTCTAATTACTGATTATTGCAAAATTGCAATTTAAAAAATATTTTGCAGTCAATCAGAAAAATGTAGATGGTGAAAAGAAAAAGTTACTTTTTAATTATAAAACTATTACATATGCATCATAAGCCATTTAATTCCCAGAAGTACATAACAGAAAAAAGTGAAGTATGCCTCAGCTAACCCCCTCCCGTTTTGGTGTGTGTTCTCCCACTTTCTCCTACATGGAAATTAACATTCTTGTTATAGCCTTATTAATTAATAAATGGAATCAGATAATACAAACAGATTTGCAACTTGTTTTTCACTTAGGAAAAAAAAGTATATCTGAGACCTCTTTTTTTTGTGTGTGTAGGGTCTATTCTGTAATAAGGATTGCCACCTTGAAGAGCCTAAGGCAGGGCTCCAGTTTTCCAGTTTTACTCAGTTTAGCCTATTTAAGGGTGCTCATATTCCCAGCCTTTGGTGATGGTCTTTTAAGTCTTTACCAATCTGATAAAACCATGCAGTATAAATTTTACTTAATTTACATAATTTACATTTCTTTAATGATAGTGAGGTTAAACACATTGCTTTTTATCAATTCCACAAATGTTTATTGAGCATCTATTAGGTGAGACACTGTACTTACTGTTGGTGATAAAGTCAGTGACGGACAGGTGACAGAAAAGGTGATGGAGATGTCAGCTCCAGGTACACTGCCCCTTTGTATTTCCTTTTGTGTGATTTTATGTGCTTTGTCCAATTGTCTGCTGTACTGCTCCCTTCCTGATTTTGTGAGACCCGTGTATGTTAGGGAAGCTGTTTTTCTGTTGTACATCTTATATTTTTTTCTCCTCAGTTGGTCATTTGCACCTGGACTTGGTATTTTTTAAATTTCTCTATTTAATATCATCATATTTCATAACTTGTTTATGGCTTTTGGGATATGAATTTTATTTCTTAATTTCTTCCCAAAGAAAACATACTATCTCTTCTTTTCTGTTGTCATTATAGAATTAAATCTAAAAAAGATAATATTCCAATACTTACAATACAGCTCCTAAAAAACCTTTACTTACCTAACATGTGAAAGAAATTTCATATAAATGAAAGTGATAAAGTTTACTTAGTTATTTATTTTTAAAGATTTTATTATTTTTAGAGAGAGTAGAGGGGAGGGAGGCAGAGAGGGAGAGAAACATCAGTGTATGCCTCCAGCTGTGGACCTGGCTGGAGACCTGGCTTGCAACCTGGTTATGTGCCCTGACTGGGAATTGAGCCAGCGACCTTTGGGTTGGCAGGCCAGTGCCCATCCACTGAGAAAGTTAAACTTTTTGATGGTGACTTGTTTGATGACTTCTGTGGTGGCTTCATTTGATTTGCTTCCCAAACCTGGAGCTCAGACCTGGAACATTCTATTGTAGAGGATTTGCTCTGCAGGTCCTGTTGGTGCTTACTGAACTGCGGTGGGCTCCAGTTAACTGTCCACTACAGTGGGCTCCAGCCTGACACAGGTTGCTGCTTTGACTTCCTTGTGTTTTTTGCCACCTGGGGAGTTAGTTGACTCTCATAAACTGTCACTCCATCTCTGTGAATGACATCTCTGTTCATGGAGGGTAGACCCTGATCTGGTGATGCAGATCAGGCCCCTCAGCCTGTGAACCCTGGAGGTACGGGTGATGATTAGCTAAGGTGTGTTTGCAGGTGCCTAATTTGGCTTTGCTGTTGGGGTCTGGACATGTTTGAATGGTGAGGGCCCACTTCAGAATAACTTACATGAGAAAATCAAATACATCTGGATGGCTTACATATATGGTTGAGTTTTACAGCTATCTTTCTGTTTCAGGAAATGATGTTGGCCGAAGCTCCTATGGGGCCATGCAGGTGAAGCAGGTTTTCGACTATGCCTACATTGTTCTCAGTCATGCCGTGTCGCCACTTGCGAGGTCCTATCCAAACAGAGACTCTGAAAGGTAACCGAAGTCAGTCAACACCTTTGTTGGGCTCCAGGGACATGGCTGTTGCTCCCTCATCAGTCTCTGCAAAGCTGGCACCCCTGCCCCTGTCATTTGCTTTTGTGAAGTTTGCTAATAGATATGCCATTGATTTTTAGTAAAACTTGAAAATAACAGTAAAGGAAGATCTTTTAGAAATTTAGGATGGCCATATTTGATTCATTCCAAGGTTAAGAGTTGAAAATTTCTGATTTGAGGAGTTAGCATTTTCTTTTTTCCAAATATTTTATTTGGGGGATGTGAGTCCTTTTAGAATCTTTATAGAACATGACCTGACCAGCGTGGCTCAGTTGGTTGGAACATTGTCTTGTACACTGTAAGGTTCTGGGTTTGATTCCTGGTTAGGGCACATACATAGGTTGCAGGTTCAATCCCCAGTCAGGATGCCTATAGGAGGCAACCAGCTGATGTTTCTCTCTCACATTGGTGTTTCTTTCCCTCCTTTATTTTCCCTTTCCCCACCTACTTTCTCCCTTCCTCCCTCTAAAAAGCAAAGAAAAAATACCCTTGGGCGAGGATTTAAAAAAATGAAATAAAATAAATATTATAAAACTTTGGAACATGATAGTTTTTCTTAAGGCAGTCCTCAAAATGTGGATAGTCAGCTGTGTGTGAATGTGTATTCAAGTCCGCAGGCCCCACCGCTTTTCCCTTAGGCACAGTTTTCCACCGTTCTCTGTTCTAGAACCCTTGTAGTGTACACTTTCATTGCTAGTGAGAAATACTGATTTCTGATCCTAGAAATGGGACAGCAATGTCCACCCAGTACCCATCCTTGGTGAGAGCTTAATTCACATGAATTATTAATGTGGAGTAGAAAGTGGGAATCTCAGAGCTTTATGATTGTTTTTTGGTAGAGTGGACTTTCCTACTTAAGCACTGGATATAAACAGTCTTTTGTATATCAGTTTAGGTTTAAGGACTTCTGCATAGGTGAATCTAGTTTCAATGTACTGTACTCTCAAAGTACGTTTGGGTTAGAACATCACAAGTCGTATATATTTTGTAAAATTATTTTACCTTTTTCCTGTATTTCACTTAGCAAAGCAATATATTGTTCAAAGTATAAAGTAGCTACTGGAGAGGGTTTATGGGCTTTATAGTCCTGCTGTGCCATGTTGATTTCCCTCCTTCTTTTGTAGTACTTTAGGAAGAATTGTCAAAGTAACTCAGGAAGTGATTGATTACCGGAGATGGATCAAGGAGAAATGGGGCAGCAAGGTTCATCCAGCGCCTGACCTTGGTGAGAGATTAGTTCACTTGGGTTATCCTTCACCTTGTGACCACTCATGATGGAATATCTCTTTGTCCCTTCATGGGAAATTGTTCAAACTAAGAAAAATACCTAGGTTTTCTATGAGAGTTTAATTTAAAACTTAAACTTAGGATAGTACTATCTAGTAGAAATATGTGTGCCACATGCAATTTTAAAGTTTATAGTAACTACCTTAAAAATATGAAAAGAAACAAGTGAAATTAATTTTGATATGATTTACTCAATTTAATGTACAAAATACGAACATTCAAGATGTAATCAATATTAAAAGTCATTGAGATATGAGGTCTGTCTGGAAAACATCCAACCATTGTTAATGTAATGAAATTGGTTTGCACAACATTGATGTAACCTGGCAGCCAAGGAGAGTGGACTGGAATGTGCACGCATGAGCAGTGACAACCTCACTGTACGAGTCAGTGGGGGAGGTAGACGCGGCTGAGTGAGCATGTGTACTGTGTAGCCATTGCATTTGAAATGACCGAGTAGAGCAACAAGTCTGCATTAAGTTTTGCGTTAAGTTTAAACATTCCTCCATGGAGGCTCTTCAGATGATTCAGAAGGCCACAGCTGTGGGCAGCTGGTGATTGGCAGCTTCTTCACGACAACATGCCCACTCATGCATCATATCTTAGGAAGAATGTTTTAGTGAAACATCAAATCACTCAGGTGACTCAGCCCTTCTACAGCCCAGATTTGGCACCTTGCGACTTCTGGTTTTTCCCAAAACCAAAATCTCTTTTGAAAGGGAAGAGATTTCAGACCGTGGGTGAGACTGAGGAAAATATAACAGGGAAGCTTATGGTGACTGGGAGAACTGTGTGAGGTCCCAAGGTGCCTACTTTGAAGGGGACTGAGGCGTCATTGTTCTGTGTACAGTGTTTCTTCTGTCTTGCATCTTCTTCAATAAATGCTTCTTTTTCATAGCACATGGATGGATACTTTCTGGACAGACCTGGTATTTTGTAGTCTTCTTTTATATGAAATCTGAAATCCAGTGTGTATTTATACTTGAAGCACATTGTAGTTAGGATGCTAAATTTCTACCAGAAATACTTGATCTATAAATTAGATTTCATAAAATGTGCAGTTGAAAACTATATACTCAAGTTATTTCAAATATATTTAAATGTTTTCCAGTAACTGAAACAAATAACTTTAAAATTAATTAAAATAAAATTAGATACTCAGTTTGTCAGTTTCAGAATCATTTCAAGGTTCAGTCACACCTGTGGCTGGTAGTTGTCTCATCAGGCTCATGTAGCTGCATTCCTAGAAACTGATTCATCCAGGCTGTGTTTTTCCCTCCGCAGATAATAGACTTAAGATAAAAGAGCGAATAAGCACATGCGATGGGGAGCAGCCCCAGTGCCGAGACCCAGAGCCGCCCTACAGCCAGCGCCTGACCCTGTCGCTGCCCAGCCCCCAGCTTCTCTCCTCCGGCTCCTCCGCGTCTTCTGTGTCTTCGCTTTCTGGAAGTGACATTGTGAGTGTTTCTGCTGGGTGGTCTGTGTTTGTAGAAAATGTCTATCTCGGGCATTTTCATCACACTCTGGGCATGTGGGACCACTCGAGGTGTGCAGCGAGTGGTTCTCTGCCATGAGCCCCAGTCTCAGTGACCCAAGTGGCCTCTTGTGAACACTAATGCCGCTGACACAATTACAGTTTTTGTGTTTTCTTAAGGTAGTTTTCTTTTTAAATGATTTTACTTATTATTTTTAGAGAGAGGGAAAAGGAGAGAGGCAGAAAGGAAGAGAGACATTAATGTATAGTTGCCTTTCACCTGCCTCCAGCTACAGACCTGGCTGGAGACCTGGCTTGCAACCTCATTACGTGCCCTGGCTGGGAATCCAACCAGTGAACTTTGGTTCACAGGCCAGTGCTTTATCCACTGTGCCACCAGTCAGGGCCCCTAAATAGTTTTCTAAAAACTTATTTGGAAATAAAACAGTTAAGTCTGGGTGTCCCTTGTATGTTTCCTTTACATTTTTCTTCAGTTTGAAATGAAGGAAATGTGAGCAGCGTTGGGCTGCCTACAATGGATCAATTCTAGCAGCCTTGCACAGCCAGCGTGCTTTTGTCTCCTGACTATTAGAAGCCCTGTGCCTCCTGTACAGCCCTCCCTGTTCTTCCTTCTCATAGGATTCTGACACTCCACCCTGCACGACGCCCAGCATTTACCAGTTCAGTCTGCAGGCAACCACTCCTCTGCTGGCCAGCTTGCCCACCGCCTTGCCCATCCCAAGTGGCAAACCTCAGTCCACTACTTCCAGAACGTTGGTCATGACAACTAACACTCAGGTACATGGCTGCGGGTACCCATCCTGTGATGCGCTGACACCTTCAATTTAGGAAAAGAAGTTTTAAAGTCTTGGGAAGGTTCTGTCTTATAGGAGATTCTCATCTTTTGTGGATCTGATAGCATGTAATTCCTGCCATTCTTTTTATTTTTTAATTTTTTTTAAAGATTTTATTACTTTCAGAGAGAGAGGAAGGGAGAGAGGGAGAGAGATATCAACGTATGATTGTCTTTCACCTGCCTCCAGCTATGGACCTGGCTGGAGACCTGGCTTGCAACCTGGTTATGTGCCCTGGCTGGAAACTGAACAAGTGACCTTTGGGCTCGCAGGCCGGCACCCTATCCACTGAGCTACCAGCCAGGGCCCCTACTTTTGTTTTTTGTTTTTGGTTTGTGTTGTGTTTTTTGTTTTTTTGAATTGTTGTTTGGTCTTATTTGACCTTCATGAATATTGAAACTTTCTTGATGTCAGTTCCTATTGTGGTGACTACTGTGTCAGAGCATAGAATGGTTCTGATTCTGCACACAATCTTGTGAGGTTATTATCAAACACATACTGGATTCATGAACCTTTTTGCATATAGCAGCCTTCCTGGAGCTTAGCCCTGGAACTGGGACAGTTGACCTGTGTCGGATTTGCACCTTATGGATGTCTCTGGTGGTTCTGTCCCCAGACCAGGTTTACTATACCTCCGCCAGCCCTGGGCGTGGCCCCTGTTCCTTGCAGGCAAGTTGGTGTTGAAGGAACTCCGGCACTGAAGGCTGTGCACCACATGTCTTCCCCGGCCATTCCGTCAGCGTCTCCCAACCCACTCTCCAGCCCTCACCTCTATCATAAGGTAGGTCTCCGTCCAGCGCAGGACCCCGGCACCCACCAAAGCAGCTTCATGATAGACAGTGCTTGCTTTGCCAAAGTGAGCCTCCCACAGGCTTTTTAAAAGGAAATTCTTTTTCTGATTATTTAGTTTCATGCTTCCCCTGATAACAAACAAAACGTTGAAGGTGGTAAGTTATTTTAAAATTTAATATAGTTTAATTTCTCTCATTATGTATTTCTCATAATTCCTCTGTTGAATTTGTTAGCATAAGACCAAAGTTCAAAGTTAAGATTATTTTGTTTTTCCATTTATATATTTATATGCTGGAAACTTTGGTTTTCAAGAAGCAAACAATAGAATCAAAAAGATTTTGATGCAGCCCCTTGAAGTGTTTTCATTCCCAGCATCATGCCCTGCCCGGTGCTTTGCCTGGGTTCCTATTAGAAGGCAAGGTGGGCTGGCAGGGCCCAGAGCTCACTGGCTTTCTAGGTCCCACAAGTGTGTTTTTCCATGTTTCTCTGTCTAAGGTAAGACCAGATCCCATACTTTAGAAACTGGTGCATAGTAAGGAAATAGGGCCTTACGAAGTTCCTGTGCTGTTGAAGCACCTAGGTGTTTAAAAGGGCTGTGACCATCATCTTCCACATGAACAAGGTTCAGGGTCTGAGGCCGGTCTTCCCCTGGGCCCTGATGGGGGATATTTGTTGCACTTAGCACTGCATCTCCATCACTCCAGTGAGTTCCTCTGTTCCTTACCTAACCATATTTTGCCAGCAAATTTTATTCCATTAGCAGGCATGTCAATGCTGACCTGTTAGAAATAGCACAAAGCTGTCACTTTACACAAAGGAAAAGCATCCTTCATTTATTGCATTTTGACTTTTTCCTTCTCAACTCCCTTCTGCTGCTTGTGTTGCTATGAAACCTTCCTAAGACTGGCTATACCCTGGTCTGCCTTGTGTGGCCTTTGCAGTGTGGGAACAGCCTGACCACGTGCTGGCACATGTGAAGATGGCACTGCCCTGGGATGTGGGGCACACACAGGTGTTTTCAGAATGTTGTGGTTGGAGCTGGGCGCAAAAAACGAGAGGGACTGGCTTGTTTCTGCGAGTAGACAGAACCAGTTAGAAGAGAAATTCTAGATATATATGGAGATGGATGTATATAGTTTGATACAGGTCCACAGTCTTACCTTGGCTGGGTCACTGAACGGAAACAGTATTTTTGCCTCCAATGTAATAGCTGTTATGAAGTCTAAGATTTGGATTTCTTTCCAATAAAGCCTTTATGTTTAATAATTGCACACTTAACACGTGCAGTGGTGACAGGCTGGGTTTAGTTGTGTGTGCAGCATTTGCACATTCTTAACTGTTCCCAGTTGCTGCCTTTTCTCCGGTGCAGGAGCGAGGTGCTCCCAGCTCATGGTCACATAGGCCCACTGCATCGAGACAGCTCACTGGAGCTGGGGTGGGCTGGTCTCCCATGGCTTTGGGGTCTGTTCTCCCTCAGCCACCCTCCATCGTTGCTGTCTCTCTATCTCTTCAGCAGCACAGTGGCATGAAGCTGGCCATGAAAGGCTCTCACAACCACAGCCAAGGTGGCAGCTACAGCTCCGTGGGCAGTGGAGGGGTGCGGCCCCCTGTGGGCAACCGGGGACACCACCAGTATAACCGCACCGGCTGGAGGAGGAAAAAACACACGCACACGAGGGACAGCCTGCCCGTCAGTCTCAGCAGATAATAGCTCCTGGTGGCGCCTCCCGGTCCCCACCCTTCCAAGACTGACCCGGGTGGCCTCTGCGCCCGGCGGGAAACTGAGACCAGCATCTAGCACATCAGCCGGGCCCCTCGAACGCCCGCCGCTGATCACTCTGCATGTTCCTTGTGTGGTGGTCACGTCCATCTTAAAGAACAGCTCCTTGTGCTCATCTGTGAAGCCTTATTCAACGTGGACGCTGTTTTCTGCCTTCCCAGGACCCTTCCAGAAGCAGGTCTGGACCTGGAGCTGCAGGGGTGAAGTCGGCTTCGGCGTTTGGTTTTCAGTAGCCATGTCTGTTCCTTTGAGGTCAGGCGCTTTTCATTTTACGTTTGTCAGAGCCACAGGGGTCAGCCCCGACTCGGTTCTTCCGTGGTGGACTGGATGGGAGTCGCCATTGTTTTACTGCCCTCACGTTTTGTTTCAACTCTCAGAACTGGTTTTCTATGTAAATATTGAAAACTTATGATTTGTGCAATAACTCAGATATTTTTTATTTAATTTCATATTTTCACATAAGTTATATTTAAGGGAGGAGGGAATTTTTTTAAACAAGCTTAGGTCCTTTCCCAAGTTGCATTTTCTAAGTTGGGTTCATCAAGTCGGCTGGTTGTCTGATGAGCACCGTTGCAAACACCGTGAGTGAGGGGCTTGAGTTTATTTTTATGTTTATTCTTTGGGTCAGAGGGGAGGCCTCTCAGTTTGTAATGAAGGAGCCAAGTGGCCCTTCACGGTTTCTTGAAGGGGCTTGGCCCCAAGTCTTCTGACCAGCTGCCTGTCAGCTCTGCCGTCCGGCCTGCCTGTTGGCTCGCTCTGACCATGGCGTTTTAATGTTTCAGTTTTTGGTTCTTTTAAACTAGACAACAAATCCAGCATTTAAAGTGCCAGAAGTATAACTTTCTAAGGGGAGAAAAGGTTGTCACATTACAAAAATCTTTAAAAAAATGTGAACTTTAACATGCTTCAGTCAGTTTTAGTAACATAGCCTGTAATGATGGGTCTGGTGAATATCATTACGGACAATGGTGCCCAGTTTTAGGAATGTGGAGAAAGGCATTATGTTGATTCCGTTGAGGAATCTGTGTAGCAGTATGCATTCGTTCTGTTAAGAGCAAACATAGGAGAGGTACTTCAGCTGCTCAGCGCGCCGTGGGGCGTGTCCCTGCTGTATTCTTGCAGGAGAGCACAGCCCGGTGTTGGGCCGGGGGCGGCCGGCGCCCAGCTCGAGAAGCATACAGGTGTACTATGCAAGTGTATCTGCCGTGACAACCACTGTCTTTATTACCTTTTTTTCAACAAGAATATATCCATCCTGCCTAACCCTGAGTTTTTGGAGCACCACAGTTGTCCTGGGAGTTAGCTGCATTCTTAGGTCATCTCACTCCCCATTTCTAACATGGGGGCATCGGCCCTGCTGAGCACTACCGGGAGGCTGGCCTTGGAAGTCCACTAGTGGAGAATGTTGAGAAACTTCCTACCATGACATCTGATTGATATGCAGAGGGACATTGGAATGTGATGGACACCCAGCAAGGACAAGCTTTAAAATGTCTACGGTCTGTTTATTTTTTATTTTTTTTTAATTTTATTTTTTTAAGCAGGACTGGCCCACATTATCATTGGGATCTGCCAGCTGTGACTGCAGGTTCTCTAGGAGGCATTCCAGAATAGAGTAGCACATTTTGTCTGCAGTTCTTAATGATGGAAAGCTATCAAAAATATTTAAAGATATTTAAATTGTGAACCTATTGATAAAGAAATATTTATAAAAACTGACATGTAGGCCTGTACTAATCTCTACGCATTAGCAATATTGACTGTAACACTACATTAAGGACACCACTGCGGGGACGGCGGCGAGTGTCCCGTGGGTGCCCATTTTAAAGCTAGATTCGCAGGCGCCATGCTCCGCCTCGTCATGGTGAACCGAATGAATTGGCCTGGCTACCACTGTGGTCACGCGAGATGGGGTTAACAAAAAGATATCATGTTTCGATTTTTTTTGTGTGTGAGGACAACAATGTGGAGGCTAAAATTGACATATTTTTATGTAAAGTTTTTCTATTCTTTGATTTTTAATAAACTTTGGAAACCAGGTAGTGTTTGAGTGTGAGTTTTCCTTTCAAGGGGAAGGGTGCTTCTACAGTTGAACATTCTTGACTTTCTAAATTTAGGCAATGAAAAATGATTTCACCTCTTGGTTCAGTAACTTCAGAACCTACTTGAGGTTCCAGGTTATGTAGGAAGGAATCAGAATTGAAACAGACTTTGATCTCTTGCCGTGCTGATGAGGATTCAGTAAAACCATTTAAGGGATACTATGTGATTTTCGACAAACTGATACTACAAACATGTTTCTTAGGTCTTAGGTTCTATTGCTAACACTTTAAAAAGATATATTTTAAGATGTCAAGTAATCGTAATGTATATATAACTTACGTGTAGACTAAAAGGAAGTTTATAAAAATTCTTACAAACCGGTGTCTGAGTGACAAAAGACTTTCTCAGGCTACATGGCATCTTGGAGTGTGTGTCAGAACAACCGGCGGGATGTGAAGGCGGGTGTTCTGGGTCCAACCACGCATGCCGTTGGCCCTTGCGCAAAAGGAACCGGGGTGCTGGCTGCACCGCGCTGTGGCAGGCCACCGAAGCCCCTTGCAGCACCGCGGCGTTCCCGGGAGCGTCCATGACATCTCCACGTCCCTGAGAAAGTGCAGTGGCTGGCTGCACAGTGACCTGTGCTAACGTGTTTAAACCATGGTGATATCACTATGTGGCTCAGGAAATGGGGTGATTTCCTGTTGGACTGGGTTTTCATGGTCAGTGCTTACATGATGCCCTCATCAAGAAGGGTTCTGGAGAAGTGTGCTGTGATGGTTTAAACATGCGCTGACCTTAATGTCTAGTCCTTTTAGCTCTTTTCTCACAAATCTCACGGCCACTGGGCCTCCTGTTCTGTCCTCCCTGTTCCTTGCTGCCTCCTTACCCAGCTACATGGCCCCTATTTCACATACCTGCAGCCCTTCATGGTCAAGTCTCTTACCCACCCTCAACTGATCCTCCTGGCAAGACCCCAACCCTGGGTTCTCACCCCTGCTGGCTCCTTCAGCCCGGTGCACCGGGTAAGGAACACTGGGGGCTTTAGCCAAGGCCCTGTAGGTGGCACCACCAAGATGTGGCTGATGTTGTTCAGCGCCTTAGTGGTTGCCCGGCCCCATGGCACAGGTTTGGTTCCCGTTTCCAGGTGAATAAACTGAGGCACAGGGAGGTTAAGTAACTGGTTCAAGGTAGTTCAGTAAGTGTCCGAGTAGGGATGGGACACACCTCCCTGTGCCCTCTGCACTCAGGTGCTCCTTTTCCCAGTGACTGCTTTTACCCCCAACTTAGTCCAAGTTCTCCCACCGCCCAGTGCCCCTCACCCCGTCTTGGCCATTGGCCTGGTCTTGCCTCCCGTCTGCTGCTGCCTGCCTCCATCAGCCCTGAATCTTTGCACTCCACCTCATGAATGAGGCCAACTCCGTCCACGTAGCACTGGGCTTGTCCCAGCCGCCTCATCCTTGACAGTACACTGCTGCCCAGCCAGCCTTCTGTCCTCACCTCAGACAGGGTGACAGGGTGGCAGGGTGCAGCCTCATCACACACACAGCCTGCACACACCCTGGACAGCTGTGGCCGGCCGCAGAGGCCAGTGTGGCTCCTGCAGGTGGGCCACGTGTCCCTTCTGAGCAGAAGGCCATGGTTTCCCTTGGACTCCGAATGCTTGCCTCTTAAATGGTTTGTACCAAAGGACTTGTTTATTTTTTTAAACTATTGGTCATGTATCAATAGTCATGTAACACACAATAAATTGAATTAACTTGAAAAGTGAAACAAACTGGTCATGTACAAAATGAAAGCCCACGCTGGTACTGGGTTGGACATACATGAGCCATGTCACCAGGAGTTACAGGTCTGTGTACTCCCATCAGTACCCACACCCTGGGTGGCTGTGACGAGTTCTGGGGCCCACCTGGCCCCGTGCCCTGGATGGCAGCTCCTACGTACCAGGCCTCCCAGGGGAGCACCCCTCCTGGGGCCTTGGAACTAACCACTGGTGGACCTCCTGGCCCCAGGACAGCTCCCGACCACCACGCTGTTTGCGCTGATGCCCTCCTGTGTGCGGCCAGTGGGAGTCCACGCTAGGCTGTTGTTCCTGACAAGGTGATTCTAAGACCTGTGTGCATGTGCCTGAGGAGGGTTGGTTGCCAGCCCCACCTCCAGGGATGTGCATTCACTGGTGCGGACAGAGCTGCACCCGGGGAACTTGGGGCTCCGGTGATTCTCCTGGGTGGCCAGGTCTGAGAGCCGTTGCTCTAGAGCACCATTTTTCATGTTTCTCTAACACCTCATCTGAAGTGGTACATTTTACTTTGCTACCGTGTGCATGTAATGTGCCACACTCGTATATGGTGCCTAGCCTATTTACTTCATGAAACAACCACAACCAAATGCTGATGAGAAGAGATGGAGTGTTGCCTCAAATGAGAGACCAAGAGACGGGGCAGAGCCTGCCTCCTTCTTCCAGGGTCTCCTCCTGGGTTAGCATCATCTGCTGCTTTTCAAGCGACACTGGTGGGTGGGGTCCACAGTGGTTGGCTCTTCAAGAAGCATCTCACTGGCTGGAGGTGACACTGTGTGATCAGGTCTCAAGGTTGCTGCACTCTGTCCCGGGCGCAGAATAAAGGGCCACTGGAATATATTTTCGACAGGACTCCCTCTCTCTTCATGCCCTGACTTTCCAGCTCATTGCGACGTTTGAGAAACAGAGGTAGGTCTGGTGCAGGGAAGGGGGTCTGCCTAAGTGTAGGAAATCCTGACACTCCCGTTCTCCACCTGTGTGATGCATGTACCCCTCTGAGCACAGGGTGAATATTGCCAGATATGGGGGGTAACCTCTTTTTCCTGACCACTCTCCTGGGGCCAGCTCCTATGTCAATGTCCTTGGGGTATCTCCTCCCCTCAGAGCCATCTGGAGGGGTCTAGACGGTGACTTTTCTCTTTTTTGGTGTTGGGCCCAGAATCATCAGGGGCCAAATAATCATCTTTTTTTTCTTTTCTTTTTTTGACAATCAGTGCGTCATGGTCAGAAAGTAATATTTCTTCAGTATTACTTTTTTATATTTATCTTTATTGAACTGACTGAGCTTTCTGAGGCACATGTATGTGTGTGCACGAGTGTGTGGGTCCCTCCCTGGCTCGGCACCATGCCGGACACGCAGAAGTGCCGGACACACGGAAGTGCTGGACACCAGTCTGTGGGAGACACCCTGCTTCCCTTGCTGCCGTTACCTCACGCCAAGTAAACTGCAAAGCGTCAGTGAATTAGAAAACAAAAAATTTATGTGTCGAAAAGCAGGAGGAAATGGAGTCAAGACTCCAGGTTTACTTTTTAGGAATATTGGAACCTAGATAAGTACTAAATTGTTTTTTGAAGTGTGTTACCCTTCTTTTAGCTGAAGCAAAGCCTATTTGTACCCCACCTTTTTGTTTGCCTTTCTTCCTCTGCCTCTCCCTCTTCCTCTTCTTCTTCTTCTTCTTGACAGAATGCCTGCTAGTCAGTAAGCATAGAAGGAAGAAAAATAAGAGCTACAAGGAAGTCTGATGATGGCCAACATTTCGCTTTGTTGTTTTGTCTTGTTTCATTTCATTTTATTTCATCCCATTTCATCTCAAGTTCCTGGATAGGTGTGTCTATTGATGAGACCGTCGCCCTGGCAGGTGCCCCAGGGCTCCACCCTTTCCCGCTGCTGACTGCTCGGGAGATCTCTGCGCGCTGACCCGGGGCCTGGGTGGCGGGTGGCTGAGGGCTCCTTCCCTCCCCGTCCAGCCCCGCTTTTCAGGCCCTTCAGCAAGTGCAGGCTGCATGGAGTCTCACCGAGAGAAGACAGGGGGCGCTCTCACCTCACGGGAAGATTCCTGCCCTGCGAACCTCCCTCGTTTGTGGGCCCCTCCCTCCCACAGGGGTCGGAGGCCTGCACATGGAAGGGGGGGGGGGGCCCTTCCCCACGAGAGGATGGCCGACCCCCTAAGGTAGGCTGCGAATGTAGTATTTGGGAAACTGTGTGCTTGGGTTTAAAAAAATAAACACAAAAATAAGGCTGCATTTTTTCCCTTCTACTGAAAAAATGATCTGTAAAATCCCAATAGAGACAATGAGGGTAAGGCCTTAAGGCGGGGGTTGCTGAAATCAGACCTCGACATTCCCTGCAGAGCCTGCAGGCCAGACTCTGTCATCAGGGTCCCCACGTGCTGGGAGGGAAACTGAGCTTCATAGGGAGATGGGGCTGCGTCCTAGGGACCTGCCAGACGAGCCCCTAGGGTGTTCTTTGTAAAGGACTCAGGGTGGGAAGGGGACTGTGTCCTGTCCCATCTCTTTTGCAGTGAGCTCCTGCAAGGTGAGTGACCATCTGTCACTTCACCCACGGGTCAGCCTCTGTGCAAAAGCACTTTGTCAATTGCAGCTGCCCTGCGAATGTCACTCATGAGGACCATCTACTCTGACCCAAGGCCTTGGGAACCCAGATTCCTGAGTTTTGCTTCCTTCTCTGACCCTCTCCCTCCCTGCAGCTCTCTGTCAGGCCGTCTTGCACAGGCCTCCCTGGATAGGTCTGGGAGCGGCACAGTAGCATGTGTGTATGTGTTTCATGTGCACACAAAAGAGTCAGCAGAGAACGTGCCTAACAACCCCTACTCGGGGCTTGTGATGGGGTCCCATCAATTTTATCTCCTTACAATCACATTTTCCCCTGAAACAATTTTCAGTTAAATTTCTGTTTGGCGAGGCACGGAGCGGCATGCATCTGACCTAGAAAATGACAAGAAACACTTTCAATCCTTCCAATTTACCCTTTTCATCCTGACTTAACCTTTCCCTTCTGACGTAAACGAAGAAATGAGGGCTCTTGACTATGATGATTTGAGGAGATTAGAGGCAAGGCTTGGGAGACTTTAGGGGAGTTTAGCTCCTCTTGGTGGCTGGAAGATGATGCTCTGTATTTGGGGGACTCAGGCCTCTGGGAAGAGGTGATTCAGCTGCAGCCTTGTTGCTCCCATAGGGAGCAAACCCACTTGACAATGCTGACTTGATCTCTTGACTGCTGTTAGGACCAGGTGAGTCTTTATGCCAACTCACTATGTGCCAGGCCCTGCTGTGAGCACTTGGTGTATTTGTGGTGCTTTGCTAAGGTTACCCTGGGCCATTAGCACAGCTGCTGTGAGATGACCTTGTTCATCTGGGCCATTCACTGGCCCAGACTTCAAGCTGTCAGCCTGCTAACATGGGTGGGCCACACCCCTCCTCCACCAGTGGTGCTGTGCAGAAGAAATGGGGCATTTTGGAAGGTCACAGAGAGCAGAGTCTGGGCCAAAACCCCACGATGCCCCTGCTGGTGGGGGTCTCAGAGAATTCCTGATGTCTACCAGCTCCTGTCCTCAGCCACAACCACTGATGATGCTGGGGCCCTTCTCCTGGGGTCTTGGGTGCACTGAATACACCAATGCTGTAATCAGTACTGTGTGCCCTGGAGCAGATGTGGAGAGAAGAAAACACATTCCTGTTTGCCTCATTTTTTTCTTTCCTACTTAGTTTGTTGTGTAAGAAATATTCTCTCTGACGTCTACACTGCCAATGAGATGAGAAAGTTATCTGAGGAAAATGCACTGGAAAAGAGAATTCCATCCATATCCTCAAGAAAGTCACTGTGTGTGTGTGCGAGTGTGCACCCGAGATTAAGGACAAGAAGCAAATGAAAATCTTTCTGCTATAGGAGCCTGAAACAAGCCCAATAATCACCATTTAATTCCACCAGAATAATTGGTGTTTGGTTCCACCAGAATTTCCACTGGGGAGTAAAACTCCATCAACAGAGCTGATCAAGGCCTCAGCCACGAATGACTGACACTGGCTTAAATCCCTTTTCTGACTATAAATACAATATGCATGCTCATGTTAGCACACTTGGAAAGTACGGAACACTATCAAGTATCAGAACCACCAGAATTCCAACAGGCATAGATAACCACTGTGATCTATTGGCATGTTTTGGGGCGTGGCTCAGTAAACAATGGCCCATGGGTCAGATCTAGCCTGCTGCCTGGTTTAGTAAGTTCTATGAAGTTTTGTTAGAATATGTCCACATTCATTTGTTTAAATATCATCGAGGGCCATTTTTTTCAGCCTCAGTGGTGGAATTGAGTCAGGACAAATACTACATGGCTCGCAAAGCTTAAGATATTTACTATTTGGTCCTTGATGTATGTTAACAGTTTGGCAACCTGGCTTTTGGGCAGTTTTTATCATGTGACTGGGAATACGTTGTGTGGGCACCTGTGAGCCGCATTCACGTTAGCAGACCCGTTGAGTTGATAGAGTGGGTGTGTCTTAGCAAGGGGGCTTTAAGAAGAACCAGTTTCAAAGTATCTGGGGACAGAAGGTGCTTAGTTTGGCCATGCTGAGTGTGAGGTAGCTGGGAAGGGGGTGGTGCTGAGCAGGTTGGTCTTGATGGAGGAGGGTCTTGGTGAACTTGGAAGCTATGGGCATGAGTAATGACCGAAGTTCAGGGAGAAAGAAAAGACCAGAAGTGGGCTACAGGAAACTGAGCTGTTCTTGTGTGGGAACAGGACTAGAGAGAATAAATACTAAGGTTCCTTGCCCCTGGGAGGAGAGTTTCACTAGCAGCGACAAAGGCTGCAGATAAGGTGACTATGCTAGGGAGGGGGGGAAAGGGGCCACTGGATTGGAAAGTTGGCAGGTGGTCAGTGAGTTGTGTCATCCCACAGGCTACAGAGAAACACAGACCAGGGAGGGGTGGGGAGAGGGATGCACAGATGGGGAAATGGAAGAGGGGAGCCCTGTGTTCTGGAAATACTAGGTGTCTCCTGGAATAAAAAATGCCCTGAAAATTTTGTACACATATGCTAAATTAGTTAGGGGGAAGTCCCCCCCCCATTATTTTAATAGAGATCTAAGTAAAATCTTGCATGTGGTTTATAGGTCTTTTTGAATAAAGATGTTGCTACAATATGTAAGAAATTTTAATATGGCATTATTCATTAAGTTATGTATATGTTATATTGCCTCAGTGTGCATAAAAATAACATCTATATTTTTTAAGTGCCATAATGAATCACAAACCCTAGGGAGAGAAATTATAATATGAACCATTTACAAAGCCAATTTTATATGAATCTGGATTTTAGCATGTCATTTGGCTTGAAGAAATGCATATATTAAGCATCTTAAAATTAAAGTAGTAAATGCTTACTTTTAAAAAGGCATAGGAAATAACAGTTTAGAATGTAATGAAAAATCCCCCCCCCCACCCGCCCCCATTTATAATAAACTAGGATTGGATGCCCATTTTTGGATATCTTGTAATTTAGGACCACCTAGTCAGGGAGCTGTGCGCTTTTTACTGTCCCATCATTTTTCTTAGGTCAGGTGTCACAGGTGTAGTAGTTTTTCATTAATCATGCTCAATTCCACCTGGCTCAGGAGAGTGGTCTCGGGGTGACTCTGAGAGAAGAGGGGTGTGTATGAGGGGCCAATGTCTCTACTTATGGAAAGAGCTTTGTGGGAGATGGGAGATGAGGCATGAGAGATGGAATGAGGGGGATGGTGAAGGGTTGGAGATGGGGGAGGCTTTTAAGAAGAACCTTAAAAAAATGGCTACTTTTAATTTCACCAATAAGAGTCCATTTTTTCTGTTTACTATTCATTCCATAGGTCCTGATTTTTCTAATTGGCCCCCACAGAGGGTGGGGTTTGCTTGGTGTGGACAAAAAAGGGGCCACGTACTAAACCTGACAGGCTCAGGGGAGGCCTGCATAGCAGGCCTGATTAACTCAGAGGCCGAAAGTAACCACACAGGATGGTCAGAAATGAAAACTTCCTAACTAAAGGTGAGTCATGGCCATAAAGGTAGTTATGTCCTTGGCCAGTATCTTCCCTGACCTTTTTGTACCTTAACTGTACCTTAAGTCTGTACCTTAACTGAACCTGTCTCTTGTCTTTTTGCATCTATGATCCTTCTTATGGTTGTGCATGGAGGCAAAACATATTTACCTACACCTCCAATAAGAGGACTCAGGATATTTCCAAAAGTGCCAACATCCAAATCATAGGAATGCCAGGAGGAGGAGAAGAGCAAGAAATTGAAAACTTACTTGAAAAAATAAAGGAGGAAAACGTTCCTAATTTGTAGTAGGAAATAGACATACAAGTCCAGGAAGCATACAGAGTCCCAAACAAGTTATACTCAAAGAGAACTATAACACCAAGACACATCATAATTAAAATGCCAAAGGTAAAAGATAAAGAGAGAATCTGAAAAAAACAGCAAGAGAAGAGCAGAAAGTTACATATAAAGAAGTTCCCAGAAGACTATTAGCTGATTTCTCAAAAGAAACGTTGCAAGCAAGAAGGGACTGGCAAGAGTATTCAACGTGGTGAAAACCAAGGACCTACAACCAAGATTAATTTATCCAGCAAAGCTATCATTTAGAATGGAAGGGCAGATAAAGCTTCCCAGACAAGGTAAAGCTAAAGGAGTTCATCATCACCAAGCTATTATTACATGAAATGATAAAGGGACTTATTTAAGAAAAAGAAGAAAATCAAAACTATGAACAGTAACATGACAGAAAACTCACAACTATCAACAACCGCATCTCACAAAAATAAAACAAAACCCAACTAAGCAAACAACCAGAAAAGGAACAGAACCATAGATATGGAAATCATTTGGAGGGTTATCAGTGGGGATGCGGAAGAGGGAGAAAGGGGGAAAAGCACAGGGGTTAGGAAGCATAATTGGGGAATGTTAAGAATAGTGAAGGAAATGGAAAAGCCAAAGAACTCATATGTGTGACCCATGGACATGAACCAAGGGTGGGGGGCTTGCTGGAGGAAATGGAGGTACCAGTCAGAGGGGGACAAAGGGAAAAGTAACTGGGAAAACTGTAATAACATAATCAGTAAAATATACTTAAAAAGAAAGAAGGAAACAAACAAAAAAAAAAACAGGTCTGCAGGGAGTTAGCTGTGTTTCCAACCAAAGCTGGTGGCTCCCTTGTTCACCACATACAAAGAAGCCAGGTGTAGGGGCAACTATTTTTCCTGCAGAGAAAAGTGATTTTTATTCATAAGGAGACCGAGAGGAAGCTCAAATTAGTCTCTCCAATACATACTTGAAGCAAATTTGAAGAATAATGTGGGAGGGGCTATACACAATTATTAATTCTAATTCCGGGGGTCTGATTGGATCGTCTTAGAACTAAGCCTCCTGAGGCAAGGACTGTGAGGGACAGCACCAGGGAACAAAGGAGTTCCACTGTGGCCGAGTTTGATGGGTCAGTTGGGATTTGGATCTTCCTCATGGACGGGCCTCTGGCTTCTTCACGGGCTCTGGAGGAGAAGCAGCGTCACCCCTGTTACTTTAGTCCCATGAGTCATGGTTCTGCTGTGCTTTCTGGGTCAGTTTTGAGTCATGTGGCTGCTAATTGGGCATGCTCAAGCCTCTTGGTCCAGCTTGATCTGGCTGCTCTGGTGGTCTTTTGAGTGTTGTGAGGAGGTCTGGAGCTATCTCCTGAGAAACATGAAAAAAATGCCAGAGGCAGGGAGAGAATGGCAGAGAGGCAGAGACATGCTGCCCCATCCTCCCACCCCGCCTGGGGCTCGAAGGGAGAGGGGATGAACAGGAGGATGCTGGACAGCTCTTCCAGGCTCTGCCTGTCCCTGTCTCTGCAGAAGAGCCTTGTGAGGACTTGGACCCCTTGCCCGACCGGGATTTCTTGTACCAGGTTGGGCTGTTCTCAGGACCCGAGAGGGTCCCCAGCAGCAGCTGGGTGAGAATGCCGGAGCTGGCCCCTCCCAGGTACTTTCTCTGCCTCTAGGGGATCTCCAGAGGCAGAGACTTGTGGTGAAACCTCTAGCCCTTCCCTTTCTGGGAGCGGAGGAAATGGCCCAGACGCTGCCTAACTTGTTTTTGGCTGTGAATCTCCAGTCTAGGAATCTGTGTGTCAGGAGGCACAGCACCAGCCGGTCAGAGTCGTGCCTCTGCCGGGAGAGCTGGGATCTTAACTAAATTTATCTTGAATTTCCTGCTGTGCCAGATCCATCTCGACTTTGAACTTTAAGAACACAGCTCTTTGGGTTATGTAACTGCACCACACTGGATGGAAGCTGAAGGTAGTGACAGGAAATCGTGCACACAGAAGCGCTTTCTTTCTGTTCCAGGACAGCTGGTATCTGTGGCTGTGGAGAGGGGGTGCGGGTGGGGTGCTCTCCCTCTCCCTGCCTCTCTTTGAGGCGGGGCTCCACCCTGTGGACTGTTCCTCCACTCCAACAAAATTTACCCCTCCTGGGCTCATCGCTTCAGGGCTCTGCAAGGAGCTGGCAGCTTGACCCAAATGAATTTCAGTTAAGATGTAAGCCCTGTGAGAAAGCTAAGTGGTCAGTGTTCCATCCTGGCTCTCACTACGCTCACCTGAGACCCAAACCATTGCTGCTGGGGTCCCAGAGATTAGGATTTAGTTGAGTTGGGGTCCAGCCTAGATGCCACTGTTTTAGAACTCTCTTGGCATTTTTGATGTACCAAGAGCTCGGGGCTGAGCTCTGGTGGTTGAAGGCATTACTTTCCCAGGTAACATTTGTCCCTCTACAGAAGGTTCGGAGCCTTCACTTCTTGAGTCCATCTTGGTTTATATGGTGTCCTCAATCCGCTGGTCCCAAAGTTTTATGAGTGCTGTGAGATTCCTAACAATGCTCCAGCCCACAAAAGCTGCCTCAAATGGCATTATCATTTGGGTTGTGGTATCCTTGCATCCACCAATACACCTACAGGGAAATTTCTGAATCCCTGCTGAGGTTATTTACTCATTGTTTCATTTATTCATTTATTCATCATGCAGCCCCATGAATTTTCACATACTGAATAGAGCCCTGTAACTAACCACTTAGCCAGAGCAAGACACCAAGCTTGGCCAGGCCCCTGGAATTCCACCTTGTACAGTAAGTTAGCCTTGTAGATGGTCTTTGGAACTGCAGTGAAACAGCAGGTAATGAAACCAATTTTAGCCTAGGCTAATTGATGGAAACCAGAGTTAAGTTCCTATGGCATCTCATCAACATTAGCACAAAATGGCATTAAACAACAACAACAACAACAACAACAACAAAATGATGTTATTTGAAGACCCTGCTGTGTTTATTTTAAGTCACTACTCTGGTCTTCCAAGAGTAATGTCTATCCTGACCTTTATTACCATAGATTGGCTTTGCCTTGTCTTGAACTTGGCATAGGTGACATCACACAGGATGTTTTATTTTCTATATGGTTCCTTTCACTTAATTATGGCTTTGAAATTTATCCATGTTGTTACAAACATCAGCAGTTCATTCTTTTTCACCACTGTAGGCTACGGGCTGAATGTTTGTGTTTCCCTTAATAGTCTATATGTTGAATCCTAAATCTCCGGAGTGATGGTATCAGGAGGTGGGGCCTGTGGAAGGTGACTAAGTCGTGAGGGTGGACACCCTGTGAATGGGATTAGTGCCCTGATAAGGGGATGAGGAGATCCAAGCTCTCTTTGTTCTCTTCCCTGTTTGGACACAATGAGAAGTCAGCCACCTGAAAACCAGGAAGTGGGTCCTCACCAGACACTGAATCTGCTGGAGCCTTGATCTTGAACTTCAAACCTCAGGAACTCTGAGAAATGAATGTTTAAGCAATCTAGTCTGTGCTATTCCATTACAGCAGTCCAACCTGAGACACTGTTTCACATTCCATTATCTGAATATAACCAGAATACATAGATTTATCCTCTCTCTGGATGTACACTTCAGTTGTTTCTAGTTTGGGGGTATTTTTAAAGCTGCTGAGAAGACTCCCATATTTATCTCTAATTTTTAGCAAACAGTCTTAACTTGGATTTATTTCATCAGACCTTTGAAATGCTGGTCTGGACACTCAGGAGGAATATTGAACAGGAAATGAGCCCACAAGAAATCTGCTTCGTTTTGATGCCATGTGAACAATGACTCATGATCACTGCGTTCAGATTTAATTAAGCTGTTTGGTTTTAAGGATATGCTTGGCCGCTGCTGTACTACCTAACAAATGCACAGATGGAGTTTGCACTGGGCAGCAGTACCCGGCATTGCTGTGGCTAGTTCCCCATCCTCCTGTCTTGCGGGGTGGATGTGATGGGGCCGAAAGTGATGGGTAAGATGTGGTGGAAGCAGAGGATAGCTTACATGGCTGGAACTTACATGCATCATGGATGTGTGTCCCACAGCACACAAGGGCAATGCCACACACTTCGAATTCTGTGTTCTATTCAAGCTGGATACTGCCTTTTGAAACAATAACATGAGTGTTTACAGATGATTTTAGAAAACCACAGTTAAGGTGAATGACTACATTGTCTAAAGTTCCTCTGGGTCTATGGCTGCACTGAGAAAAGTGGGCTGGTTTGACTCCAATCCTCAGTCATGTATTTAATGCAGGAAATATGTGGAAATCTTGTCAGATGCAAGAGAGGGGCTGAGTCTTAACACACACCCTAAACTTCTCACTGCTTCCATCACCAGCCACTGGGTGTCCCTGTTCCCCTGAGAGAAGGGACAGAGGCCAGGATCGTGCTGGTGGGCCACCATGCTCTGCTCTGGAGGGCGGGGGCGGGGAGCTGCAGGTGCCCTGTGTGCCAACACTGCTGTCTCCCTCCCTTTGTAGATTATTACTCCATTGGATGGAAAGTATTCTTCCACTTCTGTCTATTTCATTTGGTACAATGGTACAGCTGATGCTGTGCCGACGATCTCAGCTGAAAGTGATTACTCCCACTTTTTCACTCCTAAAGCATGCAGCCATTATTTATGGCTCACCCTACTTGTCACTCTACTCATGACAGTCTTCTCTCTGTGTCATGGTGCAGCTTCAGGAGGGCAGTATGTTCAGGAGGGCAGAGAACAGGTGCTGGATACAGATTTCCTGGTACAAATCTTTACATCTGCTCTCGGTAGCTATATTGAAGGCAAGTTAGCTTTGCCACCTATAAAATGGGCCAGATCTTGTTAACAACTTAGAGTTTTTGAGTATTAAACAAGTCCTTACATGTAAATTAATTAATATGTCCAAATCACTTAGAGTACTAGATTGTCAGCTCTTTGGTGATAGAGGTTGCATCTTACCTTCAGTGACAGGCAATGCAGTGGGGTGTTAGGCACGCCACTGAGAGCATTTTCAGTGCAATGACCGCCAAGTCTCCAGGAAAAAAAATATCTAAGGGGACTTTGTAAATGCTGGTTGGGCTTCCAGATCTACTGGGATCTTCATCATAAATTGTTACAATCAAGGTCTGAGTATCCACAGGGGAGTGTGTGCTCACCTGCAGGCCTGCTTATTTGGGATTTCCTGGAAGAAATGCAAGAACTCTAATGCCCAGAGGGAATCCCTGAGAAAGGAAGGGAGGGAGGACAGAGGTGGGAACTGAAACTTAATGCAACTGCCATGGTGCTCTGTGCCTGAACTGCCCTCTAAGGAGAGTAAGCGGAGGAAACCCAGCTTCCTGTTTTACTTTCTATGGGACCCACCACTGATGCTCAAAATCTATTTGCTGAATAAATGAATTTAAGGGCTTGGAGACGAAAGGCTGCTCTGAGTCAGCCCTTCCCTGACTACTGCAGACCCAAGGAAGGCTCGCCTGTTTCTTGCCCTCGATTGAGGGTGATCTCAAGCAGAAACCTGAGGGTGGTGGCAATGCCCGGCCAGATGGCAGAGCCTGGCTGTGAGCACGACACACAGCTCTGCCCAGATGCAGCGTCGACCGCAGGACAGCTGCTCTCATGCTAAGGGACTGAGTTTCCACAGTGAGATAAACCAAGCTGTGGAGAATAATGTGGTCAAAGGAAAGAAGTCATCTGTCTTGCAGTCTCGGGACTTTGGATTTTTAAAGATTTTAGTCATTTTTTTTTTTTTTTTTTTTTTTTAGAGAGAGGGGAAATTGGGGAGGAAGAAAGGGAGAGACACAACAATGTATAGTTGCCTTTCATTTGCTTCCAGCTGGAAACCAGCCTGAAAACCTGGCTTGCAACCTGGTTGTGTGCCCTGACTGGGAATCGAAACAGAGACACTTGAGGTCCCTTCACTTCAGGTCACTGAGCCCCACCAGCCGGGGTCATCAGGACTTTTTAAACAAAGAAATAGTAATTTAAAAAATGTAACAAAACCAAATAATACTTATAACATGCAGGGCCTCTTTATATGCAAGAATTTATTAACTAATTTCTATTCTGGGAAGAGCTATTTTTGGAACCAATGACATTGTTCTGTAGGATTAAAAAACACACAAGAAAGCCAAGACTTTAATTACTGTGATTTAATTAATTATTTTTTTTTTTGGCAAGGGAGGAGCTTACAAAAGCTATTTGTACTTTTAATCTTTTGCCAACATTTCCCCCCACCACGTTGACAGCAAGGGTGAACTTATCCAACTTAACAGATAAAGAAAAAAAATTCAGAAAGAAATTTGACTAAGATAAAATCACTTGGTCTTTGATTTTTTTTTTTTAATGATGTGAAACCCAGTTATTGAGACTTGTTAAATCTAAAATAAGTAAATATCCGAATTGGTAGGACATTTTTAAATGACTTGTGTTTATTTCCCGTTGTCCCACATTTCAGGGAACAATTGCAACTTCTGAGTCACATACTTGATCACTGACGCTGGCTGAGGGGAGCAGGACAGAGCAGAGGAGACAAGGACAGTGGGTGATTGGGAGCAAGTCCGCAGAAGGCACAACCGCAGACGTGGGGCTCTGCACACATGAATTGCGGGATGCTGGGTGCGGAGTCGCAGGCTGGCCCCCCAAAGCTGGAGGGTTTCACTGTCCTCTCTGTGTTCTTCCTGGGAGGGGCCCGTGCCAGATGGTTCAGAGAATATGCATACAAGTCATGCCTGGAGTGTGGCCGTTGCTTTTCCCTTTTTGTCCTGAAAATCCTCTTCCTGTGGGGCATTGGCTACTCTGCAGCCCAGAAGCCCCACGTCGCAGAAGGCATGAGGGTGGGGAACCTTGTGGAGAGAGTCTGGCACCAGACAACAGTTATCCCCCTGCCTCAGCTTGGGGATGTCACCCATTACCCTTGGGGGGACACTCTTAGGTGGGCATTCCCCAGCCCCAGCGAATGGGGGCAAACTGCTGCCTGAAGCTCATCAGTCCCCATTGCCTTCATTAGCTCCCTGCAATTACAGAGTGTCTGGACCTCCCTGAAGCTCCTCCTGTGACCACTGGGACCAGAGTTCTGAGTTGTCCCAGTTTTGGGGGCAGACACTATCTCAAGACAATGACTAGGAGAGGCAAGCTGAACCTCTACAGCCCCTCCTCTGTTTTTATCCATCCAATGAGCCAGGTCACCCTATGTGTTCAAAACAGTCCGTACCGCCATTTCCTTTTTTAAATCGATTTGATTTGATTTTTATCTCTAGAATTCTCTAGCTTAATCTTGGCCAGGGAGCTCAGGGTCACGCTAGTTCAGCACTTGGTAAGAACCAGAGACTTTCTATCCAAAGAAGAGGGTGTGGAAATTCTTTAATTAGAGCCTCACTTGTTTGTATATAATTAAGTTCTATAAAGACATGGTTCCCAGAGACATAAATATAGCTGGCATCAACCCAGACTCAGGCCTAACGCAAATTTTGTAATAATTTGGACAGAGCTTGAGATATGTTACAATATATTGCAATATATCTTTGAATGTTCATTTTTAATAAAAACAAAATGGCCTATTGTCTGCTGGTTGTTCTCATGGTGATTTATATGGAAGAATATGCAATAGGAAAATAGTTAGTGGGAAAATGTCTCCATCTAGGACTCCAACAGTAAAGCTTACAGAAGTGACCTTGAAATGCAATTGGATAGCTTGGATGTGGTTTTAGCTCCTGGTTGCCATTGGTTAGAGCTTAATTTTGGTCTCAAGCAAGTAGTTCTTGCATCTGTAATTACCCAAACAGGAACTTTGCAGGGCAGGAAGCAGGATCATATTTTTATTTCTAAATTTCAGCTTTGAGACAGTCAACTCAAGGGAATGATGAACAATGTGTACAAGATGGCTTCGGAGGCTTCTGTGAGATCATTAAAGAAATTTATCACTAACTGAAGATCATAATTTTTACATTTTTGAAAGATTTGAAAACACAAAGTACAGAGGCACAGACATATACGGTTTGACAAACCTTAACACCTGGGTAACTGTCCTCCACACTGTTGTTTTTATATTAGGTTTTGCACTTCTCTGTGTTTTGAGTTTTAAAAAACAGAGACCAAAAAAGATTACAAAGGTAATTATGATCACACCTTTACTGAATATTCTTCAGCGTTGCTAAGACAGACAACATAATGGAAGAGCAAGGAGGCAGGAGCTAGGAATCTCTCCATTTGTGGACGGATGTGTGTCCATCCATTTATCCAAAGACTGGCTTGGTCCCAATAACCACCTATGAATGTACATCAGGTAACCTGGTAAGATTTTAACATAGAACTATACAACCTCAGTGTGTGAATGGCTTTTGGATAACCTAGTCTACACTGAGGTTCACCCATGGGGAAACTGAGGTGCTGAAATAAAGTGATGCTATCAAGGTCACATTATGCTAGTGACACAGGTTTGTTCCCTGAAAGTCATTGCCTGGACATATTGAAAATTATAGCTGTGGGTCAGGAAAAAGTTCTTAGAAATGAGAACTCCTTAAGAATGTGTGATAAATGGGAGCTTTGAAATAATCTATTTTCTAAATATTAACATTGAACTGCTCAGCTGTAGTTTCCCGAAGGCACAAGCCAGAGACCAAAAATCAGTCTTGGCTGGCCCCTCTCAATGTCCTCCCCATGGAAGACACAGGAGGTAAGGATCTAGATTATTAATAAGTGACAGGATCACCTTCAGTGAAAAGGGAGTGGCATGGGATCTGTAGTCAATTAATTTCTGTACATACTTGGTCAGGACAGTTAATTATTTTTAAGCTGTGGGCCTTTCAGGTTCTTTCGTGTTTCTCAAACTCATTTAATCAGCACACCCTTCATGCACTATGCTATAGGGCACTGCCCCAAGGAATATGGGTTAGGAAATGGGGGTAAGAAGATGTCAGAAGCAGGGCAGTACAGACTTTAGGTGAAAACGATCAGGTTGCATATTAAGTACAACAGAACATTGAAGCTTGCCAACAAGTTTTCCGTGAGGCAGATACCAGATTACAAATGAGGAAACTGAGGCACAGAAGTCCCTTAGAGAATCATCAATGGTGACTGCTATTAAGTGGTGGTCAGGCTCAGCTCCAGAACCCAAGCTGCTAAACCCTGGCCTCTGTGGCTGCCATCGGCCCCCAGGCCTGCCTGTATCTGGAGGGCAATGTTTTTCTCACTTCCTTTCTCTGCATCTTCATTCTCTGTGCTCTTGTTACCTAATAGCAATTGGGGTCCCACTGCCCGCTACCACCCTTGAGGCAAAATCCCAGAGGTGAAGGTTAGATGATAAAAGAAAGGAGTCTTCATTCAAAAGTAATCCCTTAAACCTAGCAATTAAAGCTAAACTCTAACACCGGAGTTCTAGCATTCCCCGGTTAGTTTCCGTAGGGTTTACATAATACACAAAAGCTACACAATTTTGGAAGAAGAGCAGGCTTCTGCCTCAGAGCCTGTTCCCTCTAGAACACCCAAAGAATAAACCCGCCACCCTCTGCCAGGCCAGCCCAACCCTAGGTTGTGCCCAGAGTTCCTTCCCATCCAAAATAGCATCCGCTGGGAAATGCAGGCAACTGCAACACCATCATCCAGGCGTCCTGGAGGAACAATAGCCTGAGACAGCCAGCTCGGGAGCCACCAAAGTTCCTGATTCAAAGAGCCCGCCCTCTTTTTATTTCCATTGGCTCTGGAGGCTTCAGCTTCTCGGCCAATCCCATCCTAGACTCCTTTCCAGGCCTCAGCAGCTCCTCCTACGGCCTCTCCTACTCCTTCCCAGTGATCTTAATCAGAGCTCTCTGCAGCCCTCTGGCATTGTGCTTTCTGGAGGGACTCACGAAACCTCCTCTTCAGGGCCTTTGAACGTGCTAGTCCACCTTCCCTTTATTCCTGGTTAATAAATACCTACTCAACCTTTAGATTTCAGCTGAAGGTCACTTTTCGGGAGGCTTTTCCTGATCCATCAGACTGAGTCACGCTCTGTGCGCGCCACCACGCCAGCCACTTATGCACTTCCATACACTGCCGACAGGGGGCAGGCCAGGTCCGCTGTGCGTACAGGGTGCCAGAGAGCAAAGTCTCCTTGCTTACTGGTTAGTCTCTCAAATTTACAACAGTGCAGAAGACTGGAAACTTCACTTGGTCTGTATCTTGAATAGTTAACACATACTTAATGTTTATTATGGTTTGTGGTCTTCAAGCCTCCTCCCTCTCTAAAATGGAGAACACATCTATAAATTGACATTTTTTCTGTTTTCAAATAACAAAACGATGTCCCAAAGTACTAATCACAGCAGTAGCTCTTCTTAATGTTTATAGTTTATGGTATTTTTAGACATGTATTTTGATTATCTGGCTCTTATATAGTCAGAAGAAAAACAAACACCATCACTTACCTATTAGCATAGCTGACAAAATTTAGCAACTCTCTTTTAGCAACTTTAAAAGTGGCATTCTTATATAATGAAAGGACTGTCACTTATATCTACCTTTATTTGCTGTAATGCTATCTTCCTCTACTATTTTACATGCTTCTCTGAGAAAACAGAAATAATCATGCTGACCTCTACTTGCAGTGGTTGTGAGCCATAATGACCAGCACTTCAAAGATGCCAGATGTTACATAAATGCTAACTTATTAATTGTAACTGTTCATCCCTTACCCATTGTGAACTCTCTCTGGCAATGGTGATTTAAAGAGGGGAGTTTTTCTTCATATGGCTTAGGGAAAGCTCAACAATCAAAACTGAGCTTACAAATGTTTTGTTAATATGTTCAAAAAAAAGCATGTTTATAAGCCAGGTTGTGTTGCTTAGTTTATCAAATGTCTACATTCTCTGCAAGTATTGACACTTTGTCATTTTGCAATGATTATCCCTTTTATTGCTGCTCATGGACCAATTCTCAGAATCCAATGAAAAGTGCATTGATAATGCATGCATGTTGGAAGCCTGGACCGACCACCTGTCATGTGCACAAAGCCAAGATTCCTGAGTGGGGCCCTCAGCTAACTGGGAGCCATCATTGACCCCCGAGAGTGAAGATGGGCATCTTATAGAATTCACCCCTGAGAAAAAGGCTATTTGTAATTTTAAACTTGACGATCCTCTCCATGTCTTCCTCCACCATGAAGCAGGGGAAGTAGTGTGTGAACCACTGACCCCTGGCATCACAACAGCCATATTTAATCCCAGCCTATTTACTGCTGTTTGGCTGCAGGCCAACTCCTTGCCCACACCTCCCTGGTTCAAGGAACAAGATGCAGTCCTTCAGAGGCACATCAGCTGGTCCCTCCTAAGGACGTAAACTTGACGCCACCCTTGAAAAAATGATGAGTGCTTGGTGGGCCCCTTGTAGCTGAGTGAGGACCTTAACAGTTTTTGTTTACTATAAAGGTCAACCACAGAACCTTAGAATTATAACCTCAGAACTTCAAAAATCATACATATCCAGTTATTATATTATTATATGTGATATATATATATACTACGTAAGTGTCACTATTGAAAAATTGCAGATAGAACACATAAATACAGAGAAACAATGCAAAATTAGTAATTTATTAAACTTGGAATGTTTAAAATTTATTTCAACTGTTTAAAAAGTAAACAAAAAAAAGTTATGTGGTTTTACTGTGACGTTCTAGGTCTTGATTAAAGTCTTGATCAAAAATTGTAATGTGTGCCCAGCCCCAGGCACAGGTGTTCTGGAACCAGCACCTGCAAGTTGGTTCATCAAAGCCACTGTGACCACCTTCTCAACTTGCACTCAGTCATGGCAAGTTGGCAACTTGAAATTGGCTACGGTAGCAGTGTTTACACCATGGCAATCAGCAAAGGCTACCAATCAGGTCCTTTCCATTCCCAGGAGAATCCGATGTTAAACGTTTACCAGCAGACCACTGCTTCTAACTTCCAGTATTTGGAAGAGCCCAGCTTCAGTATGAAGGCTATCATTTCTATAGGTAAAACCTGGAAGTCTCTTTGAGCAACAGGTAGTGATCATAAAGGGGTGTTAGGAGCACCTGCAGCCAGAGGGGCCATTCTGACCCACCTTGTCTGAGAGCCAGAGTGGGTTGCTGTCACAAGCTCTCCTCTTCTGCAGGCCCAGCACTGTTGTGCCAATTCTGGTGATATTTGGAACATATATTGTATGTGTGATCTCGTGTTTTCCAGCATCTTTTCAGACCCCGAATGAGAGGGTCAAAGCGCTTGTTTCTGTACCTGGTGAGAAGAGAGGTTTGCAGATAGTAATGCTATATGCTCCTTTGAGCATCACAGGAGCTGTGACCTGTAACCTTTCTATCTTACTTTGTGGCTGCTGCCAGTGCAGATACAAGCCATCTGATGAGTAAAATGCCTCCTCTAGAGGCTCACACCTGAGAGGCAGGGCCATCTGGGGAGTGGATTTACCGATAGGTATATGGACACTTCTACCTTCCTCTGACACCAGAATTCAGGGGTACAAATGAGAGTTAATTTGTTTAAGGGGAACCTACTAATGATACTTAAAAGCATTTAATTTTTTTTTACTTATTATTTTTAGACAGAGGGGAAGGGAGGGAGGCAGAGAGGGAGAGAGACATCAATGTATGGTCACCTTTCACCTACCTCCAGCTACGGACCTGGCTGGAGACCTGGCTTGCAACCTGGTTATGTGCCCCGGCTGGGAATTGAACCAGTGACCTTTGGGTTTGCAGGCCGGTGCCTTATCCACCAAGCCACCAGCAGGGCTTTAAAAGCATTTTATAATGCACCCTTGACTGCATAATCACTGCAGGGTATTTTTAAAAACAGCTTTATTGAATTACAATTTACATAACATGCACTTCATCACTGTAAGTATGTAAGGACGAAAGTTCAATGATATTTTAGTAATATACAGTTGTATAACCATCACCACAATCCAGTTCACTTTTCATCACCTCCAAGAATTTCTTTTGATGCATTTGCATGAATCCTGCTTCCACTCCCCACTCCAGGCAACTGTAGAGCTTTTGGTTTCCACATTTTAGTCTTTTCTACGAATTTTCACATAAATGGAATCATATAAAATATTTCACGTCTGGCTTCATTTAGCACAATGGTTTGAGATTCACCCATGTTGTTGCCTGTAGCATCATTTCTTTCTTTTGGCTGCTGAGTAGAATTCCATTGCATGGATATACCACATTTTGCTAATTTGCCCATTGACAGACACTTAGATGGTTTCCAGTTTGGGGCTATAAAGAATGCTGCTGTGAATATTTGTGCAAAAGTCTTTGTGTGAACACGTGTTTTCACTTTGGGGTGGGGTAGATACCTAGGAATACAATGGCTGGGCTGTATGATAAGGCTTTGTTTCACTTTTAAAGGAACTACCAAACTGCTTCCCAAAGTTACTTGAAAATCATCAGTGATAGATGGTTATATAAGACTGTGGTTCCCCAGTTCTTCTGGAAGCAATTTAAAATGTCCCGAAACATATTAAAGTTCAACCCAGGCAATGAAGCCAGAAATGGGACCGCTGTGCCTGGGAGGGAATGCAGATCTATGAGGAAGCATCACTGGGAGGTGCTATTTCTCCACCGAGGCTGAAAGTGTCTGAGCATCAGATTCTTTGCTCTAGTTAAATTTTTCTCCTCTCCGTTCATAACTGTTACATTGTTTATACTCCATAAAGGATTTTTGCAATGCTTTCTTGGTGGTTTATTACTGTCTGTTATCTTTCTCCTTTGCCATATCTTTTTTTCCCCCCTAAGATTTTATTTATCATCTTCAGAGAGAGAGGGGAAGGGAGAGAGGCAGAGAGGGAGAGAAACATCAATGTGTGGTTGCCTTTCACCTGCCTCCAGCTATGGACCTGCTGGAGATCTGGCATGCAGCTTGGTTACGTGCCCTGACTGGGAATCCAACCAGCAACCTTTGGGCTTGCAGGCCATCGCCTTATTCCTTTGTCATACCTTGCTTCAGGCGTGTGAGCCATCTCTGTATCTCAGCAGTGGTATCGCACTAAAATGATTCCCCCAGGGGTTTATTTTGAAGGAAGCTGCTTTTCCTTTCTCTTTGTATGCTTATTAAAGGAATATAGCAGCTTATAACTGATTAAGATGGCATTTTTTTTCATGGATAGTGGTATTAGTGGGGTTGAAATTCTGAGTTAGACCTACTCCTTCCTCAGCAACATGAAACTTGAAATATATTTTGTGATGAGGCATTTACTGCTCAGTGAATATCCATGGGGCACCCCATTTCCCCAGCCTTTTGGAGTTAGGTTGGGCTAGTATAAGTTCAAGATAGTGAGCCAAGATCATAAGCATCATTTCTGGACTTTTTAAGCACTTAAGAGAAGGTGCATGAATCCCACATGCTCTCTTCCTCTGAAGCAGTGAGCTGGAACCCATGGGCACCAGAGGGTGTAGCTGTAAGAAGCAATTCACCCGAAAGTCTGAGCCACTATTTGCAATTAGGGGTCCCTAGAAAGTGGATGAAATCATAGAAGATTTTGTAAGAGAGACAAATTATTGCTTATATACAAAAACACTGAGATTTCCAGGTTAGTTTGTTAATACAGCACAACCTACCCTATTCTGAATATTGCACAAAACATTGAAATACTAGCAAATGCTACATTTCAATAAACTAATAAGGAACTAATGCATAAGTAAAAGTGGTATCAACAATTTAATAGCTTTTGAAAAAACTAGAATCCTGGTGCTTAGAGAATGGAATTGGCGAAGTTTCTGGGAAGGAGCCTTTTTGGAAGAATCAAGGGCTAGTGGTGACTGATGTTCTTTGATTTTATGTCAAAAGTCTCAATTTTTGTTACAATGTTACAGTTTATAAACATAATTAGAGTAATTTTTATATTTTCACTCATAAGTATAAATTAAAGGAAATAATCATTCTAAAACAGCAAAAGAAAGACATTTTCCATTGAAATGTGAGAAAATTATTACCTGAGGTGGAAATACTATGGACAAGGGCAGTACCAGAAGAGAAAGGAATCCCTCTGTCTATTTTTGATTCTAAATATGAATTGCCTTAGAGCCTAGCGATGTTGCAAGTTTAAATAAAACAGTTCCCTTTTTAGCCTCTAGGGGTCACCATCATCCCACTACAGCTTGGTTGTTAAGTAGGGTGACAGGTGACTGGATGGCTGCAAAGACAGGCTATTATATGTTTTCTTTAGATATTCTGTAACTTTCACAGGTATTCCTATAGTTTCTGCACTTTCATTGTTAGATGCATGTCTAAGTGTTTAAAACTTTTGTTATTGTAACTGGGACCGTCTTTTCTCGGTTATACTTTCTAATTGCTTGTGGCTTGTATATAGAAAATTGTCTTGGAGAATTTGTGCTAGCTGCTATAACAAAAGCCCCAGTATGTCAGTGCTTTAATACCAGGAAGTTTTATTTCTTGTTGTTGAACAATTGATGCAAGGGCATTTACCTTTATTTGGACCGTGTTTTTTTTAAGCCAAGTTCTTTCAATTCCAACCATGCAAGGCTGGGAATTCCTGGATCACACTGGATCATGGTGAAGTCCAGGAAAGACATGAGAGTGACCCTTTACTTGCTGCTTACGCACTAGCCTCTTATTTTCTGCACTTGTCTCTTTCTTATACTTGGTTCCAAGAGAAGGTATAACCAGTAGACTCCACTAACATTCCTTATTCATCTTCTTCTCTAAAATAAGGTCCATTGGCATGTGGCCTATCTTCTAATAAATAAAAGCCAAGGATTTTTATCAAGCATTTTGACACAAGATAATATTGATCCACTTTTCCAGACTTAAATAACAACTTTTTCCCCCTTCTAACTAATAGCCTAATGCTATGTGTTTTAGGTTTTATTATTATTATTATTATTATTTTTAAAGATTTTATTTCATTATTTTTAGAAAGAGGGGAAGGGAGAGAGGCAGAGAGGGAGAGAGACATCAATGTATGGTTGCTTTTCACCTGCCTCCAGCCATAGACCTGACTGGAAACCTGGTTTGCAACCTTGTTATGTGCCCTGGCTGGGGAATCGAACCTGCGACCTTTGGTTTCGCAGGCCGGCACCTTACCCACTGTGCTACCAGCCAGGGAGGTTTTATTATTTTTAAGTTGTAAGTATCATCTTTCAAGTTACTAAGTTCTATCTTAGTAATTAAAATGAGCTGATGCAACAAAAAATACAAAAATTTCAAGCAGCCTCAACATCAAAGCTATACTTTTTTCTTATGTCATAGGCCTCATGGATTTATTCTGTTTTCAAATGTGTTTTTCTTTGTCATTTTTAGAAATTTGGGGCAATGTTCTGTCTGATGCCTTGATCCAATGCTGTACTGGAAATTGAATTTGATCACTTTTAAAGTGTGATGCTCAGAATGAAACTCTGTACTCCTGGGCCTGCCAACTTTTGAATTCTTGGACATAAATTATCATGCAGGAAGTGTATATGCATCTCCGACCTTACTTGCCAGTGTGAGCCTGGAATCATTACACCTGGATGACCATGTCCTTGGCAACTGGTGTTCCTGGCTTAAATTTGAAGCTTGGGAAGATTGACATTATAAATTTCCTCTTTTTCATAAGCAACATTGCTTCAGTTAGAAAAAATAGACTTGAAACAGGGTACAGAGCATGGTAGGGATCCCCAAATTTCCCACAACCCATGGTTGGGGGATGGGAGGAGATAATACAGCTTTTAAAAGTACTTTGCATATCTATGGCTAGGTTGGTAGATAGATAATAGCTGTGCTACTGCCCTGGGGCAAAAGGTGTATATTTAAAAGGGCTGGTAGCCTTGAAAGGAGAAGCATGATGGAGGGGTGCCATGATGTAGAGGTTGTAGCAGCTGTGTGGGAAGCAGCAGGAAGCTATGCAGTTTGTGTCAGGATTTGGCCATGTGGCCTGGGCTGGTAAGAAAGCAGGCACACTGCAGTTTTGCTCATGCCTGCTCTCTCTGACTCCAAGGCCACCAAGGAAGCTGACTTGCAGACCTGAACTCTATCTGAACTCTTGGAACTTGGGACATATGGAGAGGGTACTCTCTTAGGACTTGTGTCTTTCCTGCACTTCACCAAGATCCTGTGTAATAGGGCACATGCTTCCCTGGACTATAATATGAAGGCTGAAGACAATACCCCAGATCCTGAAGGAGACAGCTGACAGATAAGGAATGGGGAGGTGTGGGCTTGTTTGGTTTACAGCCTTTTGGGGAGAAAGAGAAGTACTGGTTGCCATGAGAGAACAGGGCTCCAAGCTGAAGTGCTCTCAGCATCCCCAAGGTAAAAATATTGTAAATAAAGACGTGGTTTTTTTCAATACTAATTGTTGCATCATATAACAAGGAGCCATGTGCACAAGCCCTGCTATTCTTACACTCTTTGCTTCCCAATTTAGTTCTGTGATGCGAGAAGAATGTGAGACTAATTCCAGCTGTACCCACTAGGGGCTTGGCCTTGACCTTGCCTGCTATATGGGAGCAGCCCCTGACCCCAGGCACCTGCCAGTGCCCTGGGGTATCCTGTGCTCCTTTGGCCTCTCACTCTACAGCCTATCCCATTGCCTTTGACCCCCACCCACCTGAGCTGCTCCTGTCCTATGTCTGAGTGCTTATTGGCTGTGGCTCTTTCTATTTCTCAAAAAAGGCATCTTGCAGGAGCTGGTTGCTCCCTGTGCTCCCTGCTGCTCTTGCTCCTTTCCCTTCAGCTCATTCCTTTGGAGGCCTTGACACAGAGGTGTGGGGTTCCGTCCCCTCTAGACCCTCTGGGCTTCTAATCGTCCTGGATGCTGAAGCTGTTGTTAAAGGGCAGATGGATGAAGTCACTCCTTTCCATTAACATTTCAGCTCCAATTCATTCTCTTCCATGAATAACATGAAGTTGTAAATTGGTACTGATTAACTCTGGGCACACAGGCGGGTGAGACCTCCTTTATGCACTGAGAGGCTTTCCTTAATTGAATTTTGCATATAACTAGAGGTTACTGCTTCCAGTGATAGGCTTGTAAGGGGTTTCAGAGTAAGACTCCAAAGTAATTAGAAATCATGGCAGGTGGAGAGGTAGACGTTGGAGGGACAGGGCCAAAGAGGACAGGTGGCTCAGGAAAGAGGGGGAGGGGCAGACTCCAGAGTGCACCAAGGGGAGGTCAGGGTTACTTTTGAGTTTTACTTCTAAGAGCCATTAGGAGGATGACAAACTACCATCTGACAACCCATCCTTGTAGCAGGTACTCTGGATGAGAGACTTGTCCACAATTGGCTCTAGATCATGTCAAAGCCTTACCACATCATTCAACACAATTGCATGGACAGAATCTTCATGGAGATACCTAAGACTCTTTGGCACAAGAGGAACAATGACAGTGTTACCACCACTGACATGATTGCTGCAGCTGGTTTTTCTGGTGTTATTGGATCACTGACAACACGTGGCTGGGTCTGCTAACTCACCTTTCTCTCCTATTCATTATAGAGGGTGTTGTATGTGTGTCACCTGGGAGGGGCAAGTCTCTGCATTTCCACTCACAGAATAAACTGACAAACAGGCTAGCTCTCAGAAGATTGAGATAGGAAATGTTTCTTCCCATTTTCTTCAGAGGCCTAGAAGTTGACAATGATAAAAACTGACACTTCATGGAAAATGGTGTAGAAACACAAGCACAGTGTATATTTTTATATAAATCAGTAGAAGATAGAGAGCTTATGTTGCTGACATGTGGTTCCCCCAAGAACCATTTTCATAAAAGAAAAGCAGACCAGTCAGAAGAGTGATGTCTGTCAGTAAAAGTAAAAATAAAAATAACCTTCTAACCCCTGGGAGAGATTAAAAACCCAAAATATGTGCAAAGCAGATAAGGAGCTAGGAAAGAAGGCTCTTACATTCCATGTTCTTTTGTTCTCAGTAAAATTTATATAGTTTAACATTTTCCTGTTTTATTTCTACTGGAAATGGATTTTCCTTAGAAATTAAATGAATGAGAATCATGCATTTGCCTGAGTGTCTTTTAAAAAAATCTTTACCTGAGGTTATTTTTCATTGCCTTTAGAGAAAGGAAGGGAGGGAGAAATAGAGGGAGAGAAACATCAATCAATTGCCTACTGTATACTCTCTGACAGGGGACTGAACCTGCAACCCAGGCATGCTCTCTAATGGGGGGATGAACCCACACCTTTTCAGTGTATAGGATGACACCCTAACCAGCGAAGTCACACAGGTCAGGGGTCTTTTTTAAAACTAGTACTTCGTCATCTTCTCACTTTCAAACCTGAGTCTTTTGCATTCACCCTTCAGTTCTTTGGTCTGTAAAATTTTATCAGTTGGCATAGATTGGTAAAAAAAATTAAGAATTAAGTTAGAAAGAAACTAAATCAGGAGTCAGCAAACTTTTCTTTAAAGTGTTTGACAGCAAATACTTTGTTTTGTGAAAAAGATGGTGCTTGTCACTGCTCAGCTCTGTCCTTAGAGAAGGTGAAATGAATGAGGTGGTTGAGTTCCAATATAACTTCACTTATGGATGTTGAAATTTCAGTTTCATGTAATTGTCACATGTCACAAAATACTAATTATGGTTTGATTTTTTAATGCCATTTTAAAATGTAAGAATCATTCTCATGAATCATTTTAAAATGAATAATGGGTAGACTGGCCTGCGGGTTGTGTTTGCTGTCTTGTAGACAAAACCATACCCTTGACCCAATTTACCTTTAAGGGTATTCTAACAGACATGTAAGTATTCAAATGTAGGCAATACATTTATTTGCTTTATCAAATACATTTACCCTTGGTTACTGACTTCAGTCTTAGCTAAAGATGCCAAGAATTTAAGTGTAACTTTCTGGATTCTTGATGGTGGTTTCATGTCCCAGGCAAGCAAGGGCTGGGCACCTGAGGGTTAGATGTCGAGTTTTGGAGGTATAACCATGGTAAAACATAACAAGGTGGAACTCACTGTATTTTTGGGACTAACTTCCAATACCAGCCCAGTGAACCATCATAATAAACCCATGAGAAAGACCCCAAACTTGTCTCTGTGGAGGTGAGGACCCTCGCTGACTGCACAAGGTCACACAGTCTGAGTGGTGGCACCTGAAGGGCAGATCCAAACACTGTGCTGACCCACTACTTTGTAGACAGGAAGACAACTGAATAAAAAAATGAGGAGGACACCTATATGTAGCTGCTTCATCAAAGAGTAACCCATGATTGGGTTTGAGTAGAATTTTACATTTTATAAAACTATTGTCCAATATTCCAAATGAATCTGTCTGCTTTGCTTCTTACTCCTCCATGGCCCCCCAACATAATGTAAGATATGACACATGCAGGGACATTTCTGACCTGTAAGTCCCATATCCCATTGCCTCTCATGTATTGGGAAAATCCTTCCTGAATTTGATGGGTTCTACCAACTTCCTTGAGTTATGTATGCTGCCTTTCTTTTTACAAATATCCTTATTATAGGAGCTGCCTGATTAGTGCAGTTATTGACAATCTTGTCCTCCACAGACATCTTTCTGGTATATAAAGAAGTGTAGCTCAGATAGCAGGTGAGTATCTGCATCACCGACATCCAAGCAGACAACAGCCAAAAGAAAGCTTGGCGGAGCAGCCAGCCCCCAATGGTTGGGAAATTCTACTTGCAGGTAAATAACCAGGTCTTCTTCTCAGGTTCCATTTGTGTCCCTGGATACAAGTGTCATGGATTAGTGAATCTTTTTCCCTTCCTTCCTTCCTTCCTTCCTTCCTTCCTTCCTTCCTTCCTTCCTTCCTTCCTGCCTTTCACCAGCATTCTCTCTGCAATATAAAATTTAGAAGTCAATATGGCTGGTTCAAATCCTCACTTTGAGTTGGGGTGCTGGTAGCCCAGAGCCCTCATGAGGTCCACTCCCAGGAAAGAACAGGGTGGGTCCTCCTCGATGAGATGCATGGCCAAGTGAATGAGGACAGTAGAAACACTCACGGGCTGTCACTACTTCTTGCCTTCATGAATTCATTTTATTACACATAACAATGAATGACTCTACTTCCTGTTTCTTATGAGCCAGGGACAGGAAATGATAAAAACCACTACTTTGACAACCAATAAAGCAACTCATAACAATCCCTTTAACTGCATAAAAAGGACTACCTATATCTAACTTCTACATTTTAAGGAATCTCTTTTCCCTCAGATAGGACATAATTGATTAGAACAGATTCATAGTTTCTGTGCAGTCAATCAATGCTATAGGTCCATGGCCATCATGATTATTTTCATTTATGTATGCAATGATCCTATCAGCTAAATACTTACATGGGGCTTAATATGTGCCAGGAACTATTCGGAGCCCTTTACATGAGCTAACTTAGTCCTCAGAATTACCCAGGGAGTAGGTATGATATTCATTCCCATTTTATAGATGAAGAAACTGAGGCACAGGCTGGTTGAAGAATACAGTTGGTAACCGGCAGAGCAATGATCTCCTGCTGCTGCATGAGTATTACCTGGTTTCTTTGAATACTGAGAGGAAACGGGAGATGGGGAGATTCACACCTGAGCTGGCTGGTCCCTTTGGGGTTAGCTCTGAGCACACCTTTCTGTCAGGAGATGGAGCTGTTTGGGGCTAGGGACATGAAGGCTAGACTTACAAGAAGCAGATGGATTTCCTTGGGCCTGATGCCTCTCTCTGTCTTACTTGCTTGGAAACACAGCAATGCACAGGCAGAAGGGGCCATCAGGCAGGACCAGTGCAAACCTCAGTATCTCACTGGGTCTGGGTGGAAGTGGGGATACCACTTCCCTGGGCAAGCACAGTAGGGGTAAGCCCTCTTCCTGGGAGGTTGTGTAGAGTGGGAGGTCTCACCCACCTCTTTCACCCCCAGGCTCAACCCCTTTCAGACCACCGTATCTGCAGATAGACACTGGGGCTGTGGCATTCATCTGGTGGCCATTAGGAATGTTCCCTTCTCCAGCTCAAAAACAAGAGCTCTGTGGTCCATGTTCAACTTAAATATGAGTGTTTACATTCTCGTTCTATGTCTAGAAATAAGCACATAATTTAAAAGACTTGAAACACCCATGGAAGTCTCCAACAGTGGCTTTAAACTCACAGACCTGGATGGAATGAGAACCCACCAGAGACATTTGGGGTGCAGTGACACCCCCACGCTGATTTCTTTGGCTGGAGTCAGCCTTTCCTTTGGAAGAGTAGGTCCTGTGTTGATCTGAGCCATCCAGGCTGCAAGCCCTGGGGCCGTCTTCCGGTCCTTACCCGGTGGAGTGTGTTTTCATTAAAATGAAGTAATTAAAAACAACAGGGGAAAGCTTTTCTATTTATAGATGGTTTTATAGGCACTCTTAAGAAAACCCCTCAATTTGGCTCCAGTGATTTGGCAGGGCTTAAGTCCTATATGGGTTTTATTTTTAGTGGTACAGAACCGTTTGTAAAGGCATTCAGCTTTAACAACAGAAGAGAGCAACGGGTGGCCTTTGCAAAACACCAGGCTCCTTATTTCAAAGAGAATGGCTGCAAGCAGAGAGAAGTCTACCTTTACTGTGATTGCTAATTCTCACACTAACTCAATGATAGGATATTATGTGAGTTAACACTCTTTGTGCATAATGAATGCTAGCCTTCACAAGAAATTGGAGGAAATGTCTGTCTTCTTATTTTTAATGACAGATGAAGAAACCAAGTCACAACGGGCCAGGGTAGGAATCAAAGCTCTGTTGAGAGTTAGTGTCAATATCTGTTCACTGTGGGACATGACAAGGTCATTAATAACAGACAAGAAATGCAGGATTTTGGCAGCTTATCAGGCTCTTGGAACCTAGTTCTCCCAGGTTTTAGAGGCTTCCTGGCTAGCTTATTTATCAGGAAAAACCAGGGTTAGTTTTCATTTGTTTTTTTTTGTGATGAACTCTGCCAGTACGGTAGAAATCTTTCATTTCTTAGCTGTGCAATCACATGTGTTAAACAAAAGAATGTCCGTGTTTTAGAGAACTTACTTGGAGTTCACAACAGTTTTCAGGGCAATGCAAATAGAGGAATAAAGTGTGGGAGAAAGCCAAAATGAGAGGCTTTTTTTTTTTTTTTTTTTTAAATGGCAAAGCACAGGATAAAACAATGGTCACTGTTGTTTTGTGCGGAGTGTTAAAAAAATGACTCAACCATAAAAGTAGTGCCCAAAGCGTAAACTAGGGTAATAGGCAGCCTTTGCTCAGGTGGTCCATGGGCTCATTCAGGTTGTGAGGGTGATCCCAAGAGAGGGAAAGGAAGGCTGTTCATTGTCAGCATCTGGAATGCTAAGTAGATGCTAAGCGCAGCTTGAGAACTTTGGGAAAACATGCTCTTACTTTCTCTCCTTTTATGAGAAAGGCTTTGAACAAATATGCTTCCCAAACTCACCTTAGTATCAGGCAGGGTCCTACAGAGAAATAATAGTGTTTGTGTCTGGAATGTGTGTATGTGTGTGTGTGTGTGTGTGTGTGTGTGTGTGTGTGTATGTGTGTATGTGTAGAGCTTCAGGCAGAGAGGGATTTATTTGGGGGAATTGGCTGACATGGTGTGCTGGTGGCTTGGAGGAGCCAAAGTCTGATGGAGGAGGCCATAAGGCTGAAGACTCCAGGAAGAGTTGCAGCTTAGCAGTTCAATTCCATACGCTATCTGCTGCAGAATTTCTTTCTTTCTTGAGAAAGGTCAGCCTTTATTCTATCAGACATTTGACTGATTGGACAAGGCTTACCCGCAATGTGGAGGGTAATTGGCTTTACTCAAAGTTCACTGATTTAAATGTTAATCTCATTCAAGAACACTAACTGTCTCAGAAACATCCAGAATAATGTTAGATCTTGAGCAAGTCAAAAACATGAATATATTTTATTAATAAAATTTATTGAATAATAAAATTAATCATCACATTCTTATTTGGAAGCATAGAACATGTTCATGGACACTGTGGCTCATTCATTCACAGGAGACTAATCACCCAATATCTGTGGGCTCCCCAACATTTCCCAGACCCCTCTGGTCAGTGAGTGTTTTTCCATGTGAAGGATTTCAGCATCAGAACTCTTTCTCAGTTTATTACTTTCTTGTCTTGGCCTATCAGGCGGTAATATGTTAAAAGAGCAGAGTTACAGGATTGAAACTCTTGGAATCTTCTGCCTATGTGAGTGAGAAATAAAATGTTTTTGTATTAAGCCACTGAGATTTTAGGGCATGGCCTGTTCCAGTCTGACCCAGACAGTGTCCAAGCTTTTGTGTGTCTGTGCACATGTACGTGTGTGTATTTATGTAAAGTTGACTTGAAGTCCTGTATGCTCAGCTAGAACCACCTCATAATATGATTGTTATGCTGGGTAAATACCTATTTGCCATGTCTTTACTAGCTGATTCTGATTTCTAGAGTTATGCTTTTTGGTCTTTTTTTTTTTTTTTTTTAATGAGTTGAACTTTATGAGTATTAATACAGGCTCATCCTGGGTCTTTTGGCAGATACCAGAAATCTTTTCTTACTCTGCTTTCTGAAAGTTGTATAGCCCTCTCTTGCCTTAATCTGCGTGGGATCCCATCTTTGGAGAATTGTCATTCTAACCCTTGTGCCCTGTGGGACTGGCAGTCACATCCTCTCCCTCAGGTATTGTATTGAGTACTGGATAAAATGGGAAAATATAATCATAGCATCCACAGTGTTCACTCTGGGTAGACGTTTTACTAAAGCCAGAGAGTAAGGAGTAACTTTCTGCATTTCCCCTAGAATTGGTTGGGAAATGGTGGCTCTTAATTTAGTCAAGTATCCTACAAACATGTAGGCTGGACTGTCAGAAGCAATCCTCCCAGCCACGTGGACATTGTTTCACTATAGTGAGAGCCAATGAGACCAACATATAGGGTAGAACAGACAGAGGATCACAGAGGCAGAAAGGGTGAACAGGACATCCTGATGACATTGATTTATCTACCAGATCCAGCCTCTTGGGGATTCATCATAGACTTCCTGCTCAGGACACATGTGCCACTTGCCAGAAGTCCTGGTATTTATGGCAGTTTTTCAGAGATGCAAGCAAGCATATGAACTCTTCCTATGGACAGTTTGCTACTGTCCAAGTCGGGTGCCAAGAGTCAGGAAAAGATGAAGCCCATTCTAAACAAAGCAGAAGAGAAAAATGGATCTTTTGAGAAGAGACAATAGTGAGAAGAAAAAAATGAATTTTTTGGTCACTTACTTTCCTTTTTATATTTTGGAGGACGGGTGTTTAATCAGCACACATTGGCCTTTGCACTGATTGCTCCTGTTCAATGCTGAGTGCAGCTGATAACTTGTTTGCCTTTGAGTCTTTGCAAGCAAAGATTTGACATACGGAACTTAAAACATCTTACTTCTAATTGGGTCTTGTTTCCCAAATGTGGCCTTCTGAGGCTGTCTTTCTTCTGGCCAGACTATTTGGAGGCCCCTTGAACTGGATGGAGGTACTTGCATGTGGTCCTATGATGAGGAAGCCATGGGGTGTGGCCTAGTACGTGTTCTATGAACTCCTAAAACTCTCTGAATATCTCAGTTACTGGCACTTTCCCACTAACCTGTCACTGGATGTTCCAGTGCTAGAAATTTTTCTTCAAAAGGACATTGCAAAACCTTGCTTACAAATTGCCAAAGCCTTAGAGGCACCGCATTAACTGAGCAGTCTTATCTGTAGCTAGTATTTTACGGTGACAGTACACTGGGTATCAAATTCAATTTCCTGGTCCTCAGATGTAAGAGTAGGATGACACAGGTGCCATGAGGTGAGACCTAAGATATGTTTGGCCATGAGCAATTCTTTGTACGATGGATCAAGTAGGATGGCCTGAACAGATGTCATGTAGAGAAAACTACAGTGCATAGAGTTGCTGAGTTGTCTTTTCTGAAAGGAGACACTGTTGAACACGCAGGGATTACAAACTTTTAAAATACAATAATTAGGTGCTTTTTAGATTTCTAAATGCTTTATAAAGTTACATATGTTTGTGAGATGAAGAGAGATTTGGCTATGACCACCTGGCAATCCTGTGATTCCCCCATCTGTCCTGACTGGATCCTACGGCTTGTCTTTAAATGACTGCACACCTTCCTGCAAACCTTCCTGACATCACTGACATATTTCACACTGCTCACTGCTGGCTCCTTGCCCCAACTGCCTACCAAGGGAAGGTTTCCTTTCTTCCTTTCTTTCATTTTTTAAAAGTTTATTTTTTATTTTTATTGTTATATTACATTCATCTCATTTTTCCCCTCTGGCTCTCCCCTTCCCCATCCTTCTTATCCACCCCACCCCCACAGTCAATCCCACACATTGTCCTTATCTATGGGTCATCCATGCTAGTTCCTTGACTAAATTGTTCCCCTTCTTTGCCTCCTTCCCCCCCTTCCCCTTCCCTCTCCCTTTTGTACACTGAAAGTCTGTTCCTTGTATTCATGTCTCTGGTTCTGTTTTGTTTGCTTGTTCGTTTGTTCATTAGTCTCCTGTATTAAGTGAGAACATGTGGTATTTAATTTTTGCTGCCTGGCTAATTTCACTAAGCATGATACTCTCCAGTTCCATCCATGCTATTGTAAATGGTAGGAGTTCTTTCTTTCTTTCTGCTGCATAGAACTCCATTGTGTAAATGTACCACAGTTTTTTGATCCATTCATCCACTGAAGGGCGCTTAGGTTGTTTCTAGCTCTTGGTTATTGTAATTAGCGCTGCTATGAACATAGGGTTGCATAGGTTCTTTGGAATTGATGTTTTAGGATTCTTTGGGTATAATCCTAACAGTAGAATCACTGGGTCATAAAGCAGTTCTATTCTTAGTTTTTTTGAGGAAATTCCCTACTGTCTTTCATAGGGGGGAAGGTTTTATTTTTTAATTTAGTTTTTAAATGAATGTTTTAAGTGAACTTAAAAATATTTATTTATTTTTAGAGAGAGGGAAAGGGAAGGATAATGTGTGGTTGCTTCTCACATGCCCACAACTGGGGACCTGGCCTGCAACTCAGGCATGTGCACTGACTGGGAATCAAACCAGTGATCCTTTGGTTCATAGGCGAGTGCTCAGTTCACTGAGCCACGTCAGCCAGGGCTCAAGGAAGGTTTTAGACATGTAAATCATTAACTCCTCACTCTACATGAAATCATTGCATTTTCAGAGCTAGAAATACTCTTAGGGCAGAGTTCGAGAGCTGCTTCCTTATTCACAGATGACAAAATGGACACCTGGAGAAGGAAAGATACTTGTTGAAGATCTCAGATTTCTTAGGGCAGAGGATGCAGAGGAAAAGGAAAATGAGAAGGGAAGGTGTGTGGGTCAGTCTTTATCATGAGTCAGGGACAACCACAGTGGGTGGTGGGTATGTTTCTGTCTGTGCTGGGACTTGGCTGAGCAGTGTCATAAGGTGGCAGGACTGGGGTCTTTCCCACCACCTTGTCAATGTGCTCTGAGGAGTGAGCATCAGTTGCCCAAAGTCAGATGGGTTGGGGATTGCTCATGTAGGCCAAAGAGGCCTCAGGATCCAAAGAATCAATACTTATGTACCTCTACCCACCTTAGTTCTCAGCTGATTATGGGAGGTGGGAATGCCCACATAAATGTAAGTTGGAACCCAAGGTCTGAGTGTAAAAGAAAAGTCTCTAGTTTCATGGCTATGGACAGAGATGGCAGCTACTCATGGTCAACTATTAAATAAATATGGAAATATTTCAATAAAAATAAAGATGTCCTATGCTGGCCAGTGTTGCTTAGTGGATTGAATGCTGGCCTATAAATCAGAGGGCCCTTGATTCAATTCCCAGTCAGGGCACATGCCTGGGTTTGCACCACGTATCTTGTTGGGGGTGCATGAGAGGCAACCAGTTTATGTACTGTTCCCCCCATTGATGTTTCTCTCCCTCTCTTTCCCCCTCCCTTCCCCTCTCTCTAATAATTTAAAAAAAAAGTTAATTTTTTTTTAAACTTTTTTATGTGGTACAATACATAAAATTTGCCATTAAAAAAAATAAAGAAGTCCTTTTCTTACGCTCAGTCTTACTCATCAGTATTAACAAATATTAATGGTTATACCTACATCTGCAAAGCAGTTATTTTTTTGAGGTGACCTTTCCTCAATGGTATAGACAGTAGGTATATGTTACATTTTTGTTTGACTTGCCCTAGGCCATCATTCCATGGCCATCAGAGCATAAAACTGGTACGAGATGCTGAAATGCATAGGAGTTCAGCTCAGCCACCGAGAGATACGTAACCTTGGAGATCTTTTTTGACCTTCTAAACCCTACTTTCTCAATACAAATGGAGATAAAAACATCAAAACCATCTGCACACCCATGTTCATACCAGCATTAATCACAGTGGCCAAAAGGCAGAAGCCACTCAAGTGTCTATTGACAGATGAGTAAATAAAAAAATGTAGTCCATCCACACAATGAAATGTTGTTCAGCCTTAAAAAGGCAGGAAATTCTAACACACACAGAAACATGAATGAACCTTGAAGACACTGTGCTAAGTGAAATAAGCCAATCATGATAGTAGTCAAATTCATAGAGATAGGAAGTAAATGGTGGGTATTGGGAGCTTGAGAAAGACGAACAAGGCATTAGGGTTTAATGGGTGCAGAGTTTTAGTTGGGGAAGATGGAAAAGTTTTAGAGATGGGTTACACAGCGATGTGAATATACTTCACACGAAATTAAGGAGGAGAATCCTTTTCCTCCTGTGGTGCTCTCCAGCTCTCCCTACTGACAAAGCTCAACATCATGCCTGCTGGTAAAGGAAGAATGTAGGGTTAGATCCAGCACCAGATGCAGGCGTGGAAGGCAGTATATTAACTGATGCCATAGCTAGTGTGGGTGCAGAGGTGCAGTCATGACTAAGTCTCCTCTGAAAGGGACTTGTATTCTCACCAGAGGATACAGTATAAACACAACAAAGAAAGGAGCAGACATGTGTGGGTGGCAATCAGTACTTAGTAGAAATGTATACTAAGGAGGAGTCAGAAACACATATGTGTAGAGTTTCATGTGTATTCTTGTTGAGGTCAGGGAAAGATGTGTGGAAAAAAAGACCTGGCAGGTCCAGGGATACACATGTACAAAGGCCTTAGGTGGACACACTGCTGAAGTTTGAAGCAAAGCAAGACCAGTGTAACTAGTGTGCAGTGACCACAGCAGAGAGAAGGGAAAAAAGTAGCAGACATGGAGAAATGATGTGCATATGTATGTGTGTGCATGCATATGAATATGAGCATATGTGAGTCTGTGTGTGTGAACACATGTGGCTATGTGAGTATGCACCTGTGTGCCTGAATGTGTCTGTGTGCATGTGTGAGTTTGCACCCATGTGTGCATACATGAGGGTGCGTTCATGTGTATAAATATTCATGTATATGTGAAAGTGCATGTGTGTGAATCATTGAATGTGTACACGAGTATGTGTATGAGTCTATGCATGTATGTGTGAAGGTGTGCAAGTATACCTATGTGTGTATATAAGTACATGCATATGTGTGAATATGCAAGTATGGGAATGTGTGCATGTGTGTGTATGTGCAGGTATATGTGTGCATGTGTTGGAGACAGGACTTAAGAGACTTGCAGACTATTAGAGGGACATTCACATTTACTCTGAAGATGATTTGAGCAGAGAAGTGGCAGAATTTCTCAACATTTTATTGATAACAGACATCTCCAGCTGCTACAGGGAGAGCTATCTGTGATGGGTGGGGTGTGAGCAGGGGACCAGGTGGAGGAACCTGGGGGCCATGGTGGCATGCACTAGACAGGCAGCAGTGTGGATGCTGAGAGGCAGGCAGACGCTGGATGACTTCAAATGTGGAGCCTCCTGGATTTGCTGAGGATAAGAACCGAGATGATGATTGGTTTGAGAGTTTCCTAATGGAAAGATTGTCTGAGCTGACTGCTTTATTAAGAGGTAGGAAATGGGCTGAGCCTGCGGGTTAAGATAAGACAGAGGCAATGAATCACTCTGCAGAACCCTACAGCTCCTTGTTTCTTGCTTGGAGGTGCACTGGGAGAAGGCAGAGTGGCACCTGGCAGTGGCATGAGGAGGGGCTCCTCAGAAATATTTTGCTCATCCAGGTGGCTCTCTCTTGAACTTGGCCATGTGACCTTGGCTCCAGCTGGACATTGACATCTGGTTTGGGTGCCCCCTGTCTGAAAGCAAGCATTCTTACTGGTAGGCTGTGCTGTCGTATGAACTTGAGGAACAAGCACAGGCAACTCAAGATCTCTGTACTGTTGTCTTTTTACCAATGAGGAGTGTGCTGAAGGCCAAAGGAATTGTGTCTACAGAAGCTCGTCAGCACTTACTGACTCAGTGTGTTGGATATAAGGTACTGCTCAGAGGTTGAGGAACAGAAGCAGGATTTCTATATGGTGCATTTTAACTAAAGCAAGTACTCTGAGCAGGCTCTTTGGAAAAAAGTACAGAAATAAAAGCATTTACTTGGCGTAGGGGATGGTGGCTCACTCAAATGCATGACTATTAGCTGCCTACTTCCCTAATGCTACACAAACAAGCATCATCTTCTCTTCTGTTCTGTTATCTCCTCAACTGCTCCTGGCTCAGTCCTGGTCCGATATGTGAGTATTCAGGACCCTAATGCCACTCCAGTGCAGGGTGTCAGATGCTGCCCAGCTTAAGAGGGAACGTAATTCATCTTCAGTGGCACGTGTGAAAGGCAGGAAAACAGCACCAGCTCTCTTCCTCCAATAGGACATTATTCACCATTTATCAGAACTATTAAACATCTTCAGAAGGTAGGACTTGCTCTCATTGTAATATAAATGCAAATGGCCTTTTCAGACTAAGTACAATCATTTAGCATCCATTCTTTTTTGAATTATCCATACCTCCTTAGCAGAAGTCATTGACAATTGGCAGCGCTTAAATGCATGGTTTTAAAAATGGCTCAGAAACTTGTGAATGTCTTAAGACCACTAGAGAACCATTTGTTTTTTTCTGCTCAGAAGAGTCTTCCAAAACCTTTCCACTAACCATAGGAGCTTAAAATACCTGCCTCCTCCGGCCTCCAGAGCACCCAAGTAAGAGGCTTTACTCCTCTTGTTTTGGATGTGTCTGGAGGTGATCAGGTCCCTCATGTGATCAGAGAGGTTTTCTTTGTGGAGGCCCCTGGCATGTATTTGAATGACTAGTGGCATTGACTGAGCCCCTGGAGCTTTGGTCACCAGCGTGCCTAGAGGACACAATGTGCTCCTGCCCTGTGGGGACCTCTCCTAAGCACGTTCAGTCTCTGGCTGGTTTCAGCTCTGTGCAGCCTGGCAGAGCAGGCCTGGCTCTGAGGCTGGTTGGAGAGAGGAGCATTTTGACTGTCCTGCCTTATGAAAGTTCATTATGTGTTAAGATGCTAAATCATTGAAATGAAGAACGGCTATTAATTAGGCCTGATAAATATTTAGTCCTCTTATTTTGGGAGCTGGAGGTCTTCACAGCCTAACATCTGTGCATCAAAACTAGTAGTTTTAATAGGTTTAGCAGGGCTGCAATTAGTGATTATTCAAGTCACTTCTTGCTGGTCCCCAGTGAGTGACCCTTCCAGAAATGTCTTCTGGGTACTGTTTGATGACCATCTCTAGCTGCTTTTGGCTGGCTTTAAATTAACACAAACACTTCTGCAAAATTACTGTTCAGAAGGACTTTTCAAAAAACTTGCCCCAAATGTTTATTTCTCTGGGGAATAAGGATCAGAATTAGCAGTAAACATGGAGCCCTATTCTCAGGCTCTTTCCCCATAAATCTGTTTTCTATGGGTTGATTTTTATTTTTCTCTATTTCAAACAATTGCCTTTTTTATATTTTCACCATGCTATCAGCTTTTGGAAAGTAATTTTCATTATCAAATAATGTGTTTGATATAGTTTTTGAAGTCAGATTTTTTTTGTAAAGAATTTTTGAAAAGCATTTTATAAATTCAGATGATATTTATTGGTAAACTGGTAGCTAACCCTGAATCTTTAGCCCTTGAGTAAGCATTTGTATGGCCAGGATTTGGTGTGCATTCTTAATGCTGGGAAAAAGCAAGGGAGGTAGTTGTTGGCAGAGAAATTCAGAGCATATTCATATCCATGAGGACTTTGGCAAAGGCTATATGTAGGCACATTTTAATAAATGTACCTGGAAGCACACTCTTCATGGACAGTGCCTGTGACTCTGGGCTCTTGCTCACTGAGGCAGTGACCGTTTGAAGAGCTCCCAGGGCTGTACCCTCTCAGCACGATTGGACTAAGACTTCGGGTCTCTCATTTCTACTCCTTCCTATCACTCTAGCATCCCATAATCCTCAACCAGGGCTTCAGAAAGAAAAGTTCTCCACCATCCTGTCATGCAATTTACAGCCTTGCCAAAACTGCTAAATGTCTATTTTGCCAGACCACAGGGAGCAGAATAAAAGGCTGATAAAGAAAAGGTAGAGAACCCAGGCTGGTGGCTCAGTGGAAAGGCATTGCCCTAGAAACCCAAAGGTCACTGATTCAATTCCCCAGCCAAGGCACATAACCAGGTTGCAAGCCAGGCCTCCAGCTAGGTCCTTAGCTGGAGGCAGGTGAAAGGCAACCATACATTGATGTCTTTCTCTCTGCCGCTCTCCCTTTCCCTCTGTTTAAAAATAATAAATAAAATCTTAAAAAAAAAAAAAAAAAGAAAGAAAGAAAGAAAGAAAAGGGAGAGAAATAAAAAGATAAAAATAGCCTGAGTCATCAACAACATTGTGGAACATGTAAAACCAAATCAGCAACCAGCAACCTCTGGATTTCTAATGGTGAGCACAGATAAATCTCTGGGTTTTTAAAAATACTTCCTATTTTGAAACAGTTTAAGACTCGTAAGAAGTTACAGAAATAATACAGAAAGTTCTCCTGCATCATTTGCATGACCTTGCATAACTGTAACAGGGTACATAGCATGGGTCCCTAAAAGTAGGAGCACCCCATACCTCCACAATCCTGCAAGAAGGGTGGGAAGGAGTGCCCACAGAGTGGAAAGTACAGAGTTTGAGGCACATTGCATAAGAAAGGCAGGTTAATAGCCTGTGCCTTCCTGAAGGGAGGAGCTATGAAAGAAGGCTGCTTCCCTGGGCAAATAGAGTATGTGACTGTGAGAATGCATACTGTGTACCAGCAAAGTGACCAGGCAGGGTGACTTGTGACATAGCCAGGGGGAAGCTCATACAGTGCCTGCATGAGCTGCAGGGGTGGATGCTCACCCTGGGTGCCTCTGGGTGGCTGGAAACTCTTGCCCTGACTAAAGATGGCAGCTGAAAGAGGGTCAAAGACACTGGGGATCTGACAAGAATTGTGGACACTAATGCACCACAGTGAGAGTTGGATGTTAGCCATACAGGAAGTTCTGAGCTGAGCATTTAAAATTAGACTGGGCTGAGGAACACGAGGCGACCTGAAGGCCAGTGTGTCTGTCTGTGGGTGTCTGTAGGGTTGTCTGTCTGTAGGTCCATTGGAAATATCCTCAGCACTCCCCATTCCTCGCACAGAGGATGGTGGCAGAGCAGGTGGAGCTATGGGGGACCTGCCTGGCCAGGCACAGACAGACTGGTGAGCTGATGACCCGAGTAAAGGAGGCTCCAAAGGGAACAAATTCACACCAAGGGGACTCAGGCCAGTGTGCCTAGACTCATGAGAGACGCTTGGAGCTGAACTGGGACTGGGGATGCTGAGCTGCAGGCTTCTGTGTTTCTGAAGGACAGGACCTCCAAGTGGCATATTCTGAAATTGGCTTCACCTGGCTTGGCAGAGGGAGGCAGGGCTGTTTGTTTTTGGGTTTTTTTTTTTTTTTTTTAAAGATTTTATTTCATTATTTTCAGAAAGAGGAGAAGGGAGAGAGGCAGAGAGGGAGAGAGACATCAATGTATGGTTGCCTTTCACCTGCCTCCAGCCACAGACCTGACTGGAGACCTGGTTTGCAACCTTATCATGTGCCCTGGTTGGGAATCGAACCTGCGACCTTTGGGTTCGCAGGCTGGCGCCTTATCCACTGTGCTACCAACCAGGGCTGTTTTTGGGTGTTTTAAAGGGAGTGAGACATAGTGGCAGGAATCTGCCAGTATTCTAAACTTGTATAACCTTTAAACAAACAACCCTTTTCCTTTTTTCACCAGACTTTTGTTGCCTTGGGAGTCACACGTCATGGCGGTGGGAACCAAGCTGCACAGCTATTCTAGAACACCATTGGCTGGTTCTGTAACATAACCACATTGCCAAAGCCAAGAAACTATATCAGCAAAAATGCTTTTAGCTTCACTACAACCTAATCCAGATGTCACCATCAACCTCTTTTTAACCAGAATGGTTGATCGCATTTGCATTTTATTTGCAGCCTAAGGCATTCATAGCTGAAACATCATGAAATGAAATATACAGACATACAGACACTCAGTTTTGATCTTCTAATCGAATTGTCGGGTAGACAGACACTTGGGAATGCTTACTTTTGAAAGCATTTAATAGGAGTTTTGCCTGACCCTCAGGGAAGCTCTATGTTGTAAGGGTTATCACAGAATAGGCCTGTTTCTGAATCATAAGTTTTAGAATTGATTTGGGTTCAACCTCGCTCCCATGTCCTTTTGTTCAATGTAAGTGATTACCTCCAAATAAGCAGGTGCAAGTGTCTGCCCTGTGGGAGCCTAACGCTCCCCAGGTCTTGCACCCATACAAGGCGTGGATCTTGCTATACTCACCTTTCTGTTTCCTGTGTGAAGCAGGGTCTGGAATATGGTAGCTGCTCAGTAAGAGTGGGTTAAGTGAACAGGTGAGTAAATGATTTAGATGGAATATGGCTCTGTGTTCGGAGTATGATGTAGATGAGTGTGTGGGTGGGAAAATGGGCCACGGTTATGATGGCACTACCCTGATATCACCTGAATAAAACTTGCTCTTACATTCCTGGGTTCCCCTTTGGGCAATAAATCCACTAATTTACTTCTCATGAGGAAGACTGCTGTACGGCAGATTTGGCCAATCATGTCTCTGTGTACGTGGCTGGTGTTTGGTGTTGTGTTCAGGCCACCTATCCAATTGCCCCCAGGTAGTTTTGAGGGGGCCCTGGGGGTTTTCCACTAACCCATTTGTCCCATCCAAATATAATGGGTGCCTTCGTCCCACCATTTAGGGACATTAAACAAACCAAATGCTTAGGAGCATATGTTTCGAGATTGGTTTATTTTCAGGAGTTATTCTTCTCAACTTTGATGCTGAAATGAATCTGGTAGATATGAGGCTGTCTCTGGAGAAAGGCTGATGCTGAAGTGTGGGGCTGGGGGGGTGAACCCTGCAGTGGGCAGCATGCAGTGAAGGGGGTCAAGAGCATTGGGCATGGAAGGAGGGGACGCTGAGGAGGATAGGAGGAAGACAGTGCAGTACAGTGGACTCTGAAGACACAATCTGCCTCAGTTTGGCCAGGGCTGGCCTGACTTGCTGCAATGTGCTCCCAGTTTTGGGTCTTTCTCTTTCATACACCACTTTGGGGACTGAGCCCTATACCAATCAAAGCTGATCCAGCTGGTTTTAACAGAGAGCACAAAAAATTAAGCAAGATTTATCTTTATTTTATAAGTGAGTTCAGTCCAGGAATGATCCTGGATCACATCAGGGACCTGGACTCCTTGTCTCTCTTTGTGCTGCTTAGCATGGCCCTCATCCTCACAGGCCAAGATGGAGTGTCAGCTTTCACCTCCATGTTCTGAGCAGAAAGATGGAGAAAGAGGTTGAAGGAAGGACACAGGGTATATACACCAGATCGCCTAAGGCATGGACCTCCAGCGTCTCTCAGTACTTCACTCACATACCATTGGCTGGAACATAGTTACACAAACACACTTACCTACCAGGGAAGGTGCTGCAAAGTGTAGTTCTATTCTGGACAGCCATGTACCTGGTTCTATTTCTACAGAAGGAGGAGGAGGAGGAGGAGGAGGAGGAGGAGGAGGAGGAGGAGAAGGAAAAAAATACATTTTAAGGAGGGCCTCTGCCTGGAGTATCATTTACACACCAAAGAGCATATTCTCTGAAATTGTCAACAACTGTTATCTAAATTCAGTGGCAAGGAGTATGTGTGGTCCGAGCTTTTATCTTACTTACAAGCTAAAATGTCAGCTTGTCACAACATCCTGGATGCTGGCAGAAGATTCAAAACACATGGATCAAAAAAACAAAAGTTTATTTTTCCTGTTGATAGTAATTATGACTATCAGCTATTTTGTACCTGCCCAAGTCCCACTTCCCACACAAGGCAATGCAGAGAGGACCAGCTGATACATGCTTACACAGTGGGCAGTATTATAGGGGAGCAGCCATGAGCTTAGGGGACCCAATCCTCCTGGCAATGGACCGCAGACTCGTCTGTCCTTTGTTCTGGAAGAAGTCTGCCTGTGTAGTGCAAGGCTGTTCACTCTTCTGGACACATAGCCCAGGGTGAAGGCAGTTAGCACTGGCAGAAATGCCGGAAGCCCATGGAAAGTTGTTTCACAAAATTACAGACACATTCATTGCTCAGACTAGATTGTTCCTTAGCTTTTCCTTTTGTTTACAAATCAGTTAGCAGATTATATAGCATATGATATTCCAGCAGCCTAATATAGTTTAAGAGAGAGGCTTAACAAGATGGTCAGGCTTGAAATTCATTCTTTCCCTTAGGTTTTAGTTTCTTCTGTTTCTTGCTCTCATTCTTGTTTGCAATTTAAAGATGCACAATGGACAGGAATAGGAGTGGCTTCCCCAGAGGAGAAAGTCTTCACTCAGTTAGAAGGAGGAACCAGGCATTTCTTTGGTGAGATTACATGCATATTAACAGTGCTTTTTGGACAAGCACTAATGTGGGGGCCTGCCTCTGGGAATGAGTTCTTATTATTTCCAGCACCAGCAAGGCCATCTATTTATATTTTTAAAGTTAAGTCAGATCATTTAAAAAAAGATTTTATTATTTTTAGAGAGGGGGGAAGGGTGGGAGGCAGAGAGGGAGAGAAACATCAATGTATGGTTGCGTTTCACCTGCCTCCAGCTATGGACCTGGCTGGAGGCCTGGCTTGCAACCTGATTATGCACCCTGACTGGGAATCGAACCAGTGATCTTTGGGTTTGCACTATCCACTGAGCCACTAGCCAGGGCCAGATCATTTAAAAAATAATTTTAAAAGCCTAATTTCTCATCACATTGGGCTTGTTGCCAATTTTTTACCAGAAAGTTTGGTTTCTCCACTCTTCCTCCTTGTCCATGAGCAAGGTCCTTACACAGTGTCCCTACAACATAAACATTTCCTTTCTTGGTCCCATAGGGACAAAGTAAGCAGAGGGAGTCCTTCAATAGCACTATTGTGTTGACTGGTGACCTCATAGAATAAGGAGTCAAGTGACTATGGCTCATGCCTCGAAACTGGCTGTCTGAGTACATGTGACAGCTGCTGATTGGCTCAGGCTGGGATGAAAGTCCCCTTTGAATTGTCCATCCATTCACAGAGTCAGCTCCCAGCATGGAGACTGAGCATAATCCAAAACTAGAGGCTGCTATTTTCATGCGTTAGTTAAAAATAGCTGTTCTGCATCCTTCATGCAATCAGCCAGGGGTTGTTTTCAGCAAATGTTTATGATAGAGAGAGACATTTGCTAATTCACCGCTTATCCAAGGAGAATAGCACTTATTTGTTGTTCTCAAGCAAACAGACAACCGGGGCTGCTGATGGTAATTTACTTGTGTTTTCTTCGGATTTGCAGGGTCATTTTGTTTTGGGAGAATAGCTCATGAAGAGAGAGGGAAAGCAGGACACATATTTAACATGATTCTATAAAAGCAGCAATTTATTGGGCTCAGCTTCGGAGATGGCACAGGGTGCTGGGTAGTCTTGATACAAAGGAAAGAACCCGAGCTTTCATTTCAGTGGCAGGAAGCCCAAAGGAGCTGCCCACCTCGGAGCTTTGCGGTCCCCCTGGAGTCCCTGTGCTCACCTGTCTTCAGAGAGGTTCGGCCTCTGATGAAGTTGCTGAGAGGGGAGTTTCTGACTTTCAGATTTGAGTTTTCCTATTGTCTTTGTTTTGAGTCAGCTCTGTCTGCACATTCTAGTATGAGACTGCTGGGAGCCGCCTTCTCTGGGAGTGGTCTGGTCCCTTCTCTCTGCTGTTCAGTCCTCTTCCCTTTCTCATCCTTGCTATCTCCTGCTTCCTGCAAACCCAATTGATAGGAAGAGTTCAGAGGCCCCTTCGGAGGGGTGGGCAGAGTGCTGGGAGCCAGTCGGTGGTGGCCTGACTGGGGAATTTGAATTCTTTCTATTTCAGACAATAGTGGCATAAAACTAGTGTAGGGGAAGTCCCAGTATCAGGAATTTTAAAGTTCAACTTGCTAGGAATAGAGAGTCTGAAGACATTTATCTTCAAGGCAGCACAAACACTGAATTTTAAAAGGCCCTGCACAGAGAAAGGTCCCCATAGAACGTGGCTCTTGGATCTCGGGGTTGGGTAAGGGAGCCAGCCAGGGGCCAAGATTCAACCTGTCCTAAGACTGGGAATGAGACACAGAGGAGTGGACACAAGTCCAAGCAAGAGTTTCAGTGAAATGTCTGGAATCATCACTGCAGGCTTCCTTCTCAGTCTCCGTTCAGCAAATGGTTTTGTTTTATTAAGATATGATGGAATTGGATATTGAAAAGCTAAAGTATGTCTAAAAGCATGGTGAGCCACAGACAGAGAAATATGGACATGAACACTTTTGTTGTCCTTCAGAAAGTGTTATGGGGAAAAACTATGTTCTCTTCTGAAGAGCGATGATGCTGATTCTGGGCCCTTCAGTGCCTGGACTGTATACCCTGCTGATAAATGGCATTTCTGTTTTCTTATCTTGTTAGGACTTGCTGGTCAGCAGCAGGTATCTGAGTAAAGAAGTCTAATGAAGTAGGAGGAGGCAGATGATGGAGACCATGACCTCAGCAGGAGAAGCTGCAGGTAGGGCTAGATTCCTGGGCATATGTCCTGGGTCCCATGCTCCATATTTTCTCTTCTGTCATTGTATTAAAATTCTTAAAAGTTTTGAATAAGGAGCTCCACATTGTGATTTTGCAATGGGACCCAAAATTTTTGTGGCAGGTCCTGACTCCAAGAATAGTAAGAAAGAAGAAGGGAGTAAGGGGAAACAGAAATGGATGGAAGTGGACTTGAAATAAATGGAATATTTAAGGTGGGAGATAACCTAACTGAGAGAGAGAAACCAAGAGAGGGGAGAAGAGAGGGCGAGAGCAGGGAGGGAACTTGGCCATGTGGTTTTGGATCACAAAGGAAAATGAAAGACCCTCTCTTTTGTGGCTTCCAAGATACTTGCAGTAAAAAAAAAAAATTGAGTTGGAACTGAGTGATTCTTATAGGTGTTGCTTGGGTGGTTGCCCTGTTGGCATTGTCTGGAAGTAAAATAAACACGATAGTGTTTACATGATGGTTTCTCTTTATTTTCAGTCACAGCCGATTAAGACATGATTTTCCTCAAACCATACCAGCATCTTGGTTTTACCTTTGAAAAGATTTGGTTGCTAAATGAAAAGGGGGAGGGGGGCAGGCTGAAGGTAAAGTCATTCCCCCATTATGTATAATTCAGAAATTTTCCATGTTTCAGGCCTTCCTGCAAGAGAGTTTTAATTACATTGCCCTTTATTCTCCAAGAATTGTGTAGTCCTCTCATTTAGGTTGAGGTTCCAAGAAGTTCCACAAGCAGCTGCCAAACATAAATTATAGAACCCCCTAATGTAATTGTGGGGTCACAAAAAGAGCATGGAAGACAGTAGTGAAGGGTGAAATTAATATGCCTTTAAGTGCTAATTTATATTTCTCAAGTATGCAGCTGGAAGTCTCTCTCCTAATACTGGTTAGGCCCAAGGCTGAGGCTTTTCCATACTCACCTCCCAGCCGCTGCAAGGGCAAGACTCTGGGCCTCCAAGAAAAGTGACTCATTGCTGGTGAGGATTATTCTGCAGACACCAACAGTTGAGCGGCAGGCAGATGCAGTTAGGATGCATTGATCTAGGCAGCCCACGTGCAGAGCTGCGTGTCTGGTGCGCTAGTGTGCTTTGTGTAGCTTGCTGAGGAGGGCACGGAGCTCCAGGGTTTGCAGTCCCTCTGGGAGAGGAGACTCGCAGACCAAAGTCAGTAACTGGCAGTAGAGCCACGGCTTACGGCCTGTAGGAGGAACCCAATGCACAGCTAGAGGGCGAAAGCTGGACATGAGATTTTTCTAGATGAACAGGGGAGGGAATAGTCATCCTGGGTCATCGGGAAGCCCTGTCTGAGGAGCTGCCTTCAAGAGGAGATCCAGGTGGTAAGAAGGTGTCAGACTTCCAAGAGAGGTCTCCAGAGGTGAAGGGCATATTTAAGGCATATGGCGTATTTATTTAATTTTAAAAAATGATTTAATTTATTTGTTTCTAGAGAGAGGGGAAGGGAGGGAGAAAGAGGGGGAGAAAGACCCATGTGAGAGTGAAACATTGATCAGCTGCCTCATATTCTGTCTCTGACTGGGGTGCCTGGCCAGGCATGTGCCCTGGAATTGAACTGGAGACATTTTGCTTTGTGGGACAATGCCCAACCAATCGAGCCACACTGGCCAGGGCAGGTATGTGACATGTTTAAGAGGCAAGTACAGTTTGCTGTGCACCGAGCACCGTTTTAAGAGTTTCACATGTATTAATGCACTAATGCACAATTAGCACAGGTGGGAGCAGGAATGTATTACCGACCAGGAAACTGAGGCTCAGAGATGCTACCATGACTCTGAGGTCATAGCCACAAGTTAGTGAGGCTGGAGCACAAGCATCATCCCCTGACTCCAGGGTCTATTTGCTTCCTGCTTTCTTAATATGATCCTCAACATAACCTCATCCATGAGCCAACTGAGGCTGGAGAGTGAACTTCATGCCCACGCTTAGCTCCATGCCCCAAAGGCCTGGCTTTCTAATGTCCCTGTTCTAGGGAGCCCATTGGTCAAACCCCATCACAGACTCAACACCAGTGACCCATTTTTTCATCTCTGCAGCTTCTTGTGGATTGTAGCAACCAACCAATGACAGATGAGAGCACCCATGACCATATATTTCCTCTTAGACACAGCACTCTTCCTTCCTTGCCCCAGCCAGAGCAAGCAGAAAAATCTAAAACCTTTAAAATCAAAGTCCTCAGAAGTGTTTCACATCTATTTTTAGATATAATAACTTAATTCCTCTGCCTCTTGCTTCTAGAACAAGATCTGGAATCAACCATTATTTAGTCTGTCTGGGCTGCTGTGACAGAATGCCACAGACTGGGTGGCTTAAAAAACACACATTTATTTCTCACAGTTCTGGAGGCTGGAAGTCTGTGGTCAAGGCACTGGCAGATCCAGTGTCTGGTGAGGACCCACTTTCTGGTTTGCAGACAACTGTCTTCCTATCATGTCCTCACAGGACAGTGAGAGCAACCTCATTTCTGGGGCCTCTTTTATCAGGGCACTGATCCCAGTGATGGGGGCTCCACCCTCATTATTTACATCACTTTCCAAGGCTAACCTCCTGATACCATAATCTTGTGGGGTTAAACCTCAAAACATGAATTTGGAGGAGACCCACACATTCAGTCCATAGCACTTCCATTAGCAGAAAGATCCTCTGGGGTTATTCTGATTTAAAGCCAAACAGAAGGAAGTGTTCTCCACCTTTACTCTACACTCAAACAGCAGTGCAGTATTTCTTCCCCTAATCAATTTCTTTGCTTTTTTTTTAGTATATTTATTGATATGCTGTTACAGTTGTCCCAAGTTTTTTTCCCTTTGCTCCCAGAATTCTTCTTCCCTCCTGCAATCACACCCCTCTTAGTTCATGTCCATGGGTCATACATATAAGTTCCCTGATTTCACCCTTTCCTGTACTATTCTTAATTTGTCTATCTTGTACCCACCAATTATGTTTCCTAATTCCTGAACCATTTCCCCATTTCATCCCTTTTACCTCTCAGCTGATAATCCTCCCAATGATCTCCGTACTTATGATTCTGATCCTATCCTGATTATTTAATTTGTTTTTGTTTTGTTTTATTTTTTAGATTCTGTTGATGGTTGTGTGTCTGTTGTCATTTTAATGTTCATAGTTTTGAGCTTTTTCTTAAGTAAGCCCCTTTAACATTTCATATAATAAGGGCTTGGTAATGATGACCTCCTTTAGCTTTACCTTGTTTGAGAAGTATTTTGTCTTTTTCCCTTCCATTCTAATTGACAGCTTTGCTAGAAAGAGCAATCTTGGTTGTAGGTTCTTACTTTTCATCATTTTGAATACTTCTTGCCAGTCTCTTCTTGCCTGCAAAGTTTCTTTTGAGAAAGCAGCTGATAGTCTTATAGGAACCCCTTAGTAGGTAACTCTTTTCTTTCTTCTTGCTGCTTTTAAGATTTTCCCTTTATCTTTAAACTTTAACATTTCAATTATGATGTGTCTTGGTGTGGTTCTCTTTGAGTCTAGCTTGTTTGGGACTCTCTGTGCTTCCTGAACTTGTATGGCTATTTCTTTCCCCAAATTTGGGAAGTTTCCCTTCATTATTTTTAAAAAAGATTTTATTTATTAATTTTAGAGAGAGGGGAAGGGAGAAATGCAGAGATGGAGAGAAACACCAATGTATGGTTGCCTTTCATCTGCCTCCCTTCATTATTTTTTTACACAAGTTTTCAATTTTTGCTTTTCCTCTTCTCCTTCTGGCACCTCTATGCTTCAGATATTAGCACGTTTAAAGTTATCCCAGAGGTCCCTATGCTTCTCCTCATTTTTTTCAATTTTTGTCCTCATTCCCTTATGTTCCAAATTATTGGCTTGAACCCTGATTTCCTTCCTTTTACCATTGGTTTTGTGTGGATTTTCTTTTATTTTACTTAGCACAGACTTCACTTCCATTGTGTGTTTGCCATACTCAAGCATATCTGTCAAGTCTGTGAGCATCTATATCACCAGCATTTTTAATTCTGTATCTGTTAGGTTGGCTATTTCCTCATCACTTATTTTTTTCCCCCGGAACCTTGATTTGTTTCCTCTTTTAGGTCATATTTTTCTGTCTCTTCAATTTGACAGACTCCTGTGTTTACCTCTGTGTCTTTGGTAGAGTTGTTGCACCTGTTACATTGTAAGAGGTGGAGCCCTAGGCATTTATCAGTGTGGGGCAACCCATTTCACCATGTTGTGGAGTTGAATGTGGGGGATTGGAAACAATGCTGCTTGCTCAGCACTTGCCCCTTTTCCAGTCACTCCTCCCACTTTCTGTATGAGACTGGTGCCTCTCTAGCTGTTGCTCTTGTGGTGGTTCCCAGGGTGGGTGGGTCTGCAGATGGTTCTGGACCATGGCACCTTCTAAACAAACAGACTGCTGAAAGATCAGCAGTTTCTTCCTCTGCCCCGGCTCCCACTGCTTTTCACAGTCAGGAGCAATGAGGCTTTATTTTCTCCCCTGGCTCTGGAACTGTTAAGTTGTGCAATTTGGCCTGGTGCTGGGAGTACTCCCCAGGTGTCCCTATTATTTTTAATGTGTGACTGCATTTTCCGTCAGTTGACCCCAGCTGCAGCACCACCAAATCACATCTTCTCTGTCCCAGCTCCACCTCTTTTGCCTCTCTGGATGAGTATTTCTTCTTTATGTCTTTGTTTGTTGGACTTCTGTGTGGCTCGATTTTCTGGAATTTCTGGTTGTCTCTAATTTTGAGGTAGATGTGTTCCTTTTTTGCTGTGGAGGTAGATGCAGCATGTCTACCTATGCCTCCACCTTAGCTGGAAGTTAATTTCTTTACTTTCTTATGTGGATTGGTGAAGATTCAGGCAACATTTATTTATTTATTTATTTATTTAGACTTTGAGAGTACATTTATTAAAGCCGAGGACAGTGAAACAAGTAAGGGCTTAAGATGGAAGAAGCAACAGGAGAGAGGCTAGGTGGGGCTGTGCTTTGGTTCTCCAGAAATGTTATAGGGAAAAAATAAGCCTGGGGTTGGGGCACCACTTTGGCTCAGTGGACAGTTAAATAAAAGGGGGTTAGCCCTGGATGAGCTGCTGCCACCCACTGCTCCCCTGGTTGCAAGCCTCATGGGGTATCTTAGAGTTTAGGAGATGCATGCTTGAGAAGGAAGAAAGGCATGAATTGCTCTCTTAAGAGCGAGCACCCAAGGCAACTTTTAAAAAGGAGCACTTTTCCCATCACTTTTGCATTATAGTCTTTCAAAGGATAAGACTCCATGCTTAGTTCTCTTTTCTGCCTCTCTCCCTCCCCATAGCCCACCCTCCTTCTAACTCCAGAAGACCCTCCCAGACTCTTTCATCCTTCTCTCTATGATCCTAATTCTTTCACTGGAAATTCTCTTGTATGGCAAGCAAATGAATGGCCCTGGTTTTGATAATTTTTGAAAAAAAAAAAAGAAGCTTACAGAAGGTTCTCAAATGTCTTAAAAATGTGTGATGTTTTGCTTAGATCTGTGGGAGGACAGGCCATTAAACCCTTCATCTTTTCTCACAAGTTCCCTCTTTAACAACAGATAGTAATTTCATGTAGTTTGTCCATTTCTGAGCAGAATCTGTGCACAGCCTGATCACAGGCTGTCAGCCCGAATGCACTGAAGAGAATGCCAGTTCTTTGTACTTACATGATCTATTTTATTAGTTTTTCAGTATACCATCTGGTAGATATTGCTGCTGACAACAGATGAAATGTCCCCAGGTGAGTGACAACTGTGAGCAGAATGACAATCATAGTGAGAAGGTGCCAGGCTATGCCAGTCAGGCTCTGTCATTTTTGTTTTGTATTTTGGTATCATTTTCTTTTTGCATCAAGAAACTGAGAAGACCTCTCACCTGACTGAGACTCAGCAGGTCTCAAGAGGTGCAGTTACTTATGGAGACAGAACTCTTATGAAAAATAAGCCAAATACTTTACTGAGACTGGGACCCCAGAAAGCAACAGAGACTTTCAATCAGCACCGAAGGCATGGAGATGCTGGGTGTGTGTGTGAGTATGATGAAGGGGGACAAGAATCCTATCCTCTCTGGACATTCGCCTGTCCTCAAACCCACATTAGCCATCATGATAGAAATTCTAGAATAGCAGAACGCAAGTTCCTGTTCAGGTGAGTCATGGCCATGAGACCAGAGAACTCCACTGTCTCAGTGCAAACCTCCTCACCACTAATCGGGCACTTGGCCCAATCTCGTCCCTTCCCAGCTTACCCACTTGTGCCATGGACATCTCCCACCTGCCTGATAAGTCATTTTAGTTCTCCAAAGATCCTTAACTTCTCTTCAAGCCTTGCAGAACACACTCAAAGAATGTCACTAAGATCCCTTCCAGCCTGCCTTGCTGATCTCAAAGTTAGGCCATGCTTTCTTTCACATATCACGGTCATTTGTTTGGCCAGTATTTCCTGAGTGCTGTCCTGGTACATGTGGTGCCAAGTATACCAAGGTCAGCCCCAAATGCAATGTGTAGGCTTCCTGTGGCTATTATAATGCAGCACCATGAATTGGGTGACTTAAAGCAACATAGTAATTGTCTTACATTTCTGGAGGACAGAAGTCCTAAATCCAGGTGTGGGCAGGATGGGTTCTTTCTGGAAGTTGATTCAAGTGGCTGCCAGCAATCCTTGGTGTCCCTTGGCTGGTGGCTGCATGCCTACCCCCTCTGCCTTTGTCTTCACATGGCCTTCTCTGGGAAAACTCTTACCCTCCTCTTACAGGGACATAGGCCACTGGAGTTAGGACCTACCTCAATCCAGGAGGACCTTATCCCAAGGTTATCCTGACTTAATTACATTTGCCAAGACCCTATTTCCAAAGAAGATCGCATTCACAGATGATGGCATTTAGGACTTGGGCATATCTTTCTGGGGCACACAAGTCAACCTCTTACGGGCAGAATATTATTTCTATTCTCATGCAAGTTCCTGGGGATTAGAAGTTAGTGTCTGCCATGTTGTCTTCATCATGCTTGCTCCTGTGCTGGGAGACTGTTTCTTTTGTTCTCATCCATCCTTCAAGGCACAATTCAAGGACTGTCATCTTCAAAAAGGTTTGCCTCCTGTCTGGGACTTACTCTTGTGACCTGCTTATAGACAAGTTCTATGTTTCTGTGGTACAGCATCTTATAGGTAGTATGTATTCAGTAAATGCTGAATAGAACAGGGAATCCATTTTTTGGGGGGAGGAAAATCTAAAAATGTATTTGGCTAAATAAAAACAGTTGCATAAATGATACTATTAACTATCTTAACCCTGTAGTGGTCTGAGAAAGATAAAGACATACAATAGCTTGTCGCTGAGTAACATGTCATGTTTCCTTTTTAAAGCTAATATAGCTTTGCTTTTAAGTACAGTTATTCAATGAACTCCATTGATTAAAAATGTCATGAATATAATACATTTTAAATATTTCTTTTTTATCCAACCTTACAATGCTGATGAAGAAAACCCCCAGGGGGAATATAAATGAGAATATATTTTGGTTTATGTTTCTCCCTGCCTCATTTCTATTTATTGAAGTAACCATCTGTCGGTGTAATGACCCACATGTTATTACACCATGAGTAAACATACGCAGCAGTTTATCTCATAATTTCTTTTATTGAGAAAGCTTCCTGCAGTCTTGTAAGCTACATTAATTGCTATAAATTTTACTGAAGCATTTACTGCTTATTTCATGGATTACTAAGTCTCTGGCATTGGTCAGGGTGGCCGTGAGCCTTTATGTGCTTCTCTCTGGAGAAACAGAGAAAGGTCTCTCTTACTCCCATTTGTTGATACTGTATATTCTCTACATGTCACCTGTCTGTACCTAAGGCAAGAAGAAGGGAAGCAAGAGCTCACGTGATTGCTGTTTGTAGAAGAGATTGAAGCTCATTATATTTGTTTTTAAAAACTGATGCATATTTCCTTTAAAATAGTTACTAAATGCACATAGTACAACATACTTATTATTCAATTGTCTTCTGTCTTTCTGGAGATATTCTACCTCTCATAACTAAATAGGTGACACAATAACACATTATTTTGAACTTTGCTTTATTGTCTAACAATATACCTTGGACCTAATTCTAAGTTCTACGTAAGTATAGAATGGCATATCTTCTTTTTACCTGCTGAGTCTCTTAGCAGGAATATCCCAATATTTATTTAATATTTACATACTGAAGAACACTTGGTTTTTGAATTTTTGTTCATACAAACATACACTGTCACTGAGACCGGAGACTCAGGAAAGAGCTGATGTTCTAGCTCAAGCCTGAAGGTGGTTGGGAGAAGGAATTTCTTCTTCCCCTGGATCTCAGTCTTTTTTTTTTTTTTTTTTTTTTCCCCTTAAGGTCTTCAACTGATTGAATGAGGTTTACCCATATTATGAAGGATAATCTGTTTTATTCATAGCTCACTGATTTACAGGTTAACTCATTTAAAAATATGTTCATGACAACATCTAGATAGGTGTTTGACTAAATATCTGGGTTGTGGTGTCTAGCCACATTGACCCCTAAAATGAACTACCACAGGTAATATTGTTGCTATCATCTTTGGAAAACATAGTCTTTCACATCATGTTGGAGGGGAACAGAAAGGCCAATGGTAGTCTGAGCATGATAGGAAAGAGGTTGAAGAGGTCCTAGGTACCAATGCATGGCCCTAGAGCCATAGAACTTTGGCTTTGACTCCAAGATTTGGAAAACCAATGTAGAACTACATTTTAAAGGGGCTACTCTGGAGAACAGTAAGGGGGAGCAAGTATGGAAATAGGGAGCTCAGGTAGGAATCGCAATAACCCAAGAAAAGCTGATAGTGAGGAGAAGTGGGTAAGATTCTGGATTCTTTCAGGGGGAAGAGCCAATAGGATGTGTTAACATATTAGACATGGGGGAGAGGGAAAGAGAATAATCTGGATCATTCCAAGTTTGGGGAGAAAAGTGGAAGGATAGATTCAAGAACATTTTTATATATTTTAAAGCCATTTTCTTTTCTTTCTTTCGTTTTTTTTTTTTTTTTTGTTCTGTAAAACCTCTTATCACTACAGTGTCCTTTTTCTCTCTCATGTTGGCTATTTCTTAAAGATTTATGGGACAGTATTATGTGTTAAGAAGATAAGCTCTTTTTTTGTGTGTGTGAAATAAGTTAAAAATATCTTTTCTAACTCTCCATTTGCTTTATCATTTTGGATAATTTATTTTTATCCTGATTGGAATTTATTTTTTTTTCCTGCAATCTAACTTATTTATGCCTTTAATAGCTTCTGGGTTGAAGTTCTTTTGTATTTTTATGAGAATGAACAAGATATAATGTAATTTTCTTTTCTTTTTTTTTTTTTTAAGTAACATTTTATTGTTGTTCTATTACAGTTGTCCCAATTTTTTCCCCTTTGCTCTCTTCCACCCTTCCCACCTCTTACTCCCACAGTCAATCCCCACCTTGTTGTCCATGTCCATGGGTCGTTCATTCTCACTTGTTCCTTCACTTCCCCCTCTTTCTCCCTCTCCCATCCCCTCTGATTGCTGTCTGTCTGTTCCTTGTTGCCATGCTTCTGGTTCTATGCTGCTCATTTGTTTGTTTTGTGCATTGGTTTTCTGTATTAGGTGAGATAATATGGTATTTGTCTTTCACTGCCTGGCTTGTTTTACTAAGCATAATATTCTCCAGTTCCAACCATACTATCACAAAAGGTACACTATTCCATTGTGTAAATGTACCACAGGTTTTTTATCCATTCATTTACTGATGGGCACTTAAGCTGTTTCCAGCACTTGGCTATTGTAAATAGTGCTGCTATAAA
>PVIW01002157.1:0-41236 GCA_004026585.1 Noctilio leporinus
TTTTGAACAGGTTTTCCATTCCTTGTTTCTCTTCTCCTTCTGGTATCCCTATGATACGGATGTTGTTACGTTTCATGTTGTCCTGCAGCTCTCTTAACCCCTCTTCAGTCTTGTTCAGCCTTTTTTGATTCTCTTGTACTGTCTTGGAGTATTTGTCTATATTATCCTCCAACTCGCTGATCCGGTCCTCTGCTTCCTCGAGCCTACTGTTGATTCCTTCTACTGTATTCTTCAATTCAGAAATTGTATTCTTCATTTCCTCCTGGCACTTATTGATAGTTTCCATGTCCTTTTTCATGCTGTTGCAGTTCTCAGTAAGTTCCTTGTAACTTCCCTGGAGTTCTTTGTAATTTCCCTGGAGTTCTTTGTAATTTCCCTGGAGTTCTTTGTAGTTCTCCTGGAGTCGTTTATAGTTTTCTTTGATGTGGCTGAGCTCACTGAGCTTCTCTATCATCATTCTTTTGAATTCTTCATCTGATATCCCAGCTGCCTCTGTTTCATTTTGTGTTCTTTCTGGGGGTTCTTCCTTTCCTTTTGGTGATGGACTGATTCTTTTTTTCCCCCATTTTGGGCGTCTATTCTTGCTTGCTTTTTATTTATTTATTTATTTTTGTTCTTTCCTTGGGTTAACCTGCTTTGCTTCCTTGCCTTAGTTGAGCACCCTTCTGTGATAGGAGATTTGTGGAGTTCAATGTTGCTGTCTCCCATATTTTCTCCACTTGCTGTTCTTGGTGTGTTCTTTTTTGGGGCTGTCTGGTTGTATTCTGGGCCTGTGGGCTTTTAGCAGAACAAAACAAAAACAAAAACAAACAACAAACAAAAAACAAAAAAAACAAACCAATCCAAACAAAACAATACAAAACAAAAATACAAAAGGAAAAAAGAAATAAAAACAATAATAATAAGAAGAAAGGGTTTAGATGGCTGTTCACCCTTAATAATCCCTGACTGGTCCAGATGGAGCCTGGAACTGAGGGCTTTTAGCAGAGAAAAAAAAAGAAAGAAAGAAAGAAAGAAAGAAAGAAAGAAAGGGAGAAAGTCACAAGACAAAGAGAAATCAATATTAATAAAGAAAGGGTTTAGGTGTCTGTTCACCCTTTATGATTTCTGATTGGTCCTGGTGGAGCCAGAACCTGTGGGCTTTACCAGGAAGAAAAGGAAAAGAAAAAAGAAAGAGGAAGGAAGAAAAGAATAAAGAAAGGGTTTAGGTGACTGGGGAAGGGAGGAATACTTAGATTGAGGACTGGGAATGCGTTGTAGCCACAGAATGAGTAGACTTTAATTCAAGAGTAGGGGGAGGGTCTTGGGTATTTAGGTGGATTGAGGTATGGTGGGGATTAAGAATATGTGAGAAGTAACTTTTGCAAAGGATATGTTGGGGATTAATAGTTCATATTGCTCTCGGTATAATTCAGGTGCTTGAGATTAGCAGCAATCCCTTTCCTGAGGCTGCCTCTTTTTCTTGGTCAGGACTTTACAGTCTATGGTCTATATTCTAGCCGGTCTTGGCACATGGCAGGGCCTCTGATTGTCACAGTCAGGGCTAATTCTGAGTGTCTGCCCCCAGGTAGGCTGGGCCTTCCGCAGCCTGGCTGCGTTTTAGGGCTGCCAGTATTCTGGAGCCTGCAGGGTGCGCCCTCCCACTCCTGGCGGAGGTTCCTGCCTGTGACGAGCACCCAGCATCCCTGCAGGGCAGCCTGCAACTTCGCTGGTCCCTGTGATGACTGGCCCCGCCCCTGCAGTTTCAGGAGGAGGCCGCCCCTGTCTGTCAACACTGCCCGGGGTCCGCCTACACTGTCCCACCCTTCCGGGGCGGGGCACCACTCCTCCAAGCCAACCAGCTCTCTGATGAGTCCTTTACGTGGCCTCTGTGATGAGCCCCTCGCAGGCGTGGGCGGTGCGGCCTTTGTCTCCAGCAATGGCGGGTCAGTTACCCCCCCTACTAGTTCCCGGCTCCCTGTTTGGAGTTTCGGAGGAGCCTGGGGGCCTGTGTGGTTGCGCAGGGCTGGGCCTCCCCCCTCACAGGGGCTTCTAGCTGCTGTTTCCACTGTGGCCCAGCAGCACCTTTTTCGGCCCTCTCGCCACCGCCCACCCCCCCGGCTGGTGCACTTCCCCACTCCCCCACTCCGGCTTCCAGCAGGACTCTTCTCCTCCGCCTCTAGCCCCGCGAGGAGCGTCCTCTCCCTGTTGCCGGAGCAAGTCTCTCACACAGTCCCTCCCCTGCAAGAGTTCAATTCCGCGTTCCCTACGGCGTTTGCCCTCGCCGCCCGCACTTCACTGTTGAGACGTCTAGTCGCCAGGGAGCCTGGAGCTGCCTCAGTCAAACTCGCCCCTCTGGGCAGAGCCGCCACTGCCCAGAGCTGACCTCGGCCAGCCGGCCAGTCGGTCGGGAACGCCTCACCTACTCTCCTGCTGGTCTCCTCTGCCTCTTGGCACAGACTCTTGCTGTGCTCCCCTGTGTCCAGATGCTGACCGCTCCAATTCTTAGGGTCCTGAAGACGTCTCACGCTCCCTATCTTGTCCTCTAGCTGCTCTGGTACTCGAGAACACCATCAGCACTGCTCTCTACTCTGTCGCCATCTTTCCTCCAGGAAAGGAATTTTGAAAAAGCAAGGAGACTGCTAACAAAATTGAAAAATCCCAAAATGAAAAAACCCTCTGGTTTTCTTCTCTAGTGCAAAGAATTGTCAGTAGGACCAAATAGTCAATAGAAGACACAACAGGTGGCTCTGTGAGAATCTTAATGAAGTTCCAATTGTCACGAAAATGAAATTTCCTGCTACAGCGATGGTGTTAGGTGTTGTCAGCAATGAAGGAGCTATCATGACCCCACATTTGTGTCCACAAGGTTTGAAGGTGACTGCTGATGTTTACCTTGACATTTTGAGAGAAGTAGTTGTACTGTGGATGAAGCAAGTTGCACATGGATATCATTTTATCTTTCAACAAGATAGTGCACCGGCAAATAATGCCAAAAAGGTGCAAGAATGTCTCAGTGTCCATATTCCTAAATTCTGGCCACCTAGTTCTTTAGATGCAAATCCTTTAGACTATTATGTACGCAGCATTTGTGAGAGAAGTTAATAAACAATCTCATCCTGATAAAGAGGCTGTTAAAGCTAAATTGAAAACATTATGATATCGATGGATAAAGAAAAGCTAATTAAAGCATGCTCAAGGTTCCCAAGTCGAGTCTATTTTTGCAGCAAATGGAGACTTTTTTGAACAATTTTTAAAATAATGACTATATTTATGTATGTACATATAAGAATAAATTTATTTCAAAACAACACTTTAATGTGTTGTTTATTTTAGTAAAATTTTGTCAATTTATTGCACACACCCTGGAGAGACCACGGGGTATGGTGTTGATTTCTAGTAAAGTTCTGCACATGAGTGACTGTCAGCTAGCTGGAGGGAAGGCCCCACCAAAGAGCAACACAACAACCAAAACCCAATTACAACCAGGCAGCCCATATAAATGACATAAAGGGCAACCCAAGAGCATCAAGTTGAGGAGATTAAGGAGACTGTGCCACTGAATCTCACAGATCCCCTCTCCCAAAAGGTCACAGGACAAAAACAGAATGTAAAGCAGACCAATCTAAGAAGCAAAAACAAACAAGAAGAGTCACATAAAATGGGGAGAGAAAGAAACAATGCCTCATCTGTGACAGACCAGCCATCACTGGATTATGCATTGGGTTTGGACGGCAGAGCACACAAAAAGAGAGAAGAGACAAAGTTGGGGTCAGGAGGCTCGCCCAAGCCACGAGTCCCGTTTATTAATCACACTAAGCTTATATGCAGGTATTACCGGCAACTGCTCAACTGAAACCAGGAAGCCAAGCTAGCCACAGGGAACAAGGCATGGCACACTCTCTATTTTCCATGCTTCATGGGCTACGGGGTAAGCACACTGTGCTGACTCCATACACCGTGTCCGTTCCGGTCTACCTGGCACTAAGGCCAACCTTGCCAAATGCCCGTTTCTGCTAGCTGGGCCTTGCCAAACAGACTAGCAGTCCTAACACCCATCAAAAGGAAAGGAGGAATCCCCAGAGAGATTGCTAAATGAAATAAATAAAGGCAAGTATACTACCAGCCATGGAATTCAAAATAATAATGATTGAGAAGCTCAATGAGCTCAGTGCGCTCAAAGAAAACTCCCAACAACTCTAATGGGGAACTATGAAGAATTCCAGGCTTAGGGGAATAAGCCAGTCAGTGAAAGACAAATACCATATTAATTTTAAAAAATAATAAAAAGCATACACATCAGAAACTGAATAATAAGCCCTGGCTGGTGGCTCAGTGGATAGGCGCCAGCCTGCGAACCCAAAGGTTGCTGGTTCAATTCCCCAGCCAGGGCACATAACCAGGTTGCAAGCCAGGTCTCCAGCCAGGCCTGTAGCTGGAGGCAGGTAAAAGGCAACCATACAATGATGTTTCTCTCCTTCTCTGCCTCTCTCCCTTCCCCTCTCTCTAAAAATAATAAATTAAATCTTAAAAAAAAAGAAAGAAACTGAATAATAAAGGCCAACGAGAAAACAACACTAAAAAATAGGCAGAATACTTGAATAGACACTTCACACACACACAAAAAGATATGTAGGACTGTCCAATAAATCTATGGAAAATGTGTGTGGGGTGGGCGGGGGAGGTCAATACTTGGCTCTCCCACCACCTGTGATGGGGGCTGGCCAGGAGTCCCTGGCTGGAAGGAATGTGTATTGTTTTGGGAATGGATTGTAACTCCCTCCTTATTTCCTTTTGGGAGCTGCTCCCTGTCCTGTGGCTGCTTCTTGACCTTTTCCTTCTACACGTGCACACTGATGTAATGTAGCTCTGGGCCACATACAGGTTTTTGCAAACTGGGTCCATGCTGTCTCTGGGATCCTTTATAATGAGCTTCAGACAGAAGATGGTGCGGTCTCTCTGGCACTGACCTGCCGCCTCAGTGCACTCCTCTGTAGTGTGAGCGATACATACGTGTCCACATGGGCTAGTCCACCAGGTGGTATTTTTTGGAATATCATGAACACTTAAACAGCTCCCTGGTTTGGGGCTCCTGTGCTACAGTGTGCAACATGTTGTTAGGGATTGCTAGTGTGTTTGGCAAGGCCCAGCTAGCAGAAAAGGGCTTTTGGCAAGGCCAGCCCTAGTGCCAGATGGACCCAGAACAGACACCGTGTATAGGGGGTCAGCCCAGTGTGTTTACCCCCTAACCCATGAAGCATGGAAAGTAGAAAGTATGCCATGCCTTGTTCCCTGCAGCTAGCTTAGCTTCCTGGTTTCAGTCGAGCAGTTGCCAGTAATACCTGCATATAAGCTTAGCGTGATTAATAAACGGGATTAATAAACGGGATTAATAAACGGCTTGGGCGAGCCTCCCAACCCCAATTTTGCCTCCTCTCTTTCTTGGTCCTCCGCCATCCAAACCCGGTGCATAATCCAGGGATGGCTGATCCGCCACAGGTGGCGCCTGAACAGGGACCCGGGTACTTGGAGACAGGTCAGGGTAGCAGGCGAGAGGATTCCTAACGTGGCGCGCATTATGGGCTAGGAAGGTAGCATCGGGAGTAACTTGGGGCAAAAGGAAAGTAAGGAGCGCGCACTCTTCCCGCAGATGGTTCGGTCAAAGCTGCAGGCCGGTGGGGCCAAGGTTGGCCAATGGCAGCTATCTAAAGTTTCTGCAGTTTGTTAATGAGGTGTGCCCTTGGTTCCCAGAGAGGGGAACCGTCAACTTGGGAACTTGGGGCAAGGTCGGGGAAGGCATCAAGGGACAGTTTTCTATGCGTGGGCCGGAGGCAGTCCTGGTGGATGCGTTCACGTTGTGGGGCCTCGTGCGGGACTGTCCGGAGCCAGGGGCAGGGGATTTTCCTGCCCCAGCATCGCCTGATGAGGCGGTGGCGGGAACCGAGCTGGCAATCCACTGGGCCCTTTGCCGCCGGAGGATGAGGTGGACCTGGAGGATGAGGCTGCGTGTTACCGCCCTTGGAGGATGAAGCCGTTGTCATGGCAACAGGCAGTGAGGAGGAGGCGGCTGGGGGACTGCAACTGTGCGTTCCCCTGCCGTCCGCCTCTGTGCCGCTTCCTAGGAAGGCTGCCCGGCCGGGGGAGGGACTGTCTCCTCTGCAGCTGGCGCTGCGGGAGGCACGCTGCGGGGGAGAGGACACAGGGGGCTTCTCGGCTTACCCCGTGTTGGAGCAGCAAAACGGCCAGGCGCGGGCAGTGCAGGAATACACAGTCCTTCCTTTTAAGACCCTGAAGGAGTTGAAGACTGCTGTAGCGCAGTATGGCTACATTCACTGTCTTGTTGGTGGAAACCCTTGCGCAGGAGGCACTGCCTCCGAATGCCTGGAGATCCGCTGCCAATGCCTGCCTGGCTGGGGGGGGATTTCCTTCTTTGGCGCACCGATTTCTCCCACGGAGCGCATGCGCTAGCCGAGAGGAGCCGGGTTAACAATATTCCTATTACTTTTGACATACTCCTCCGGGAAGGGAAATACAGTTCCACCCAGCAGCAAGTGAACTATCCAGTGGAGGCCTATGGGCAGATTAACGATAGATATTGCTCAGAGGGCTTGGAGGAAGTTGCCCACCACAGGCCAAAAAACAGAGGAGCTTCCCTAGATCCGCCAGGGGCCGGATGAGCCGTACCAAGACTTTGTTGCTGGGCTGTCACAGGCCGTGGGCCAGCTGGTCGTGGATGGGGAGGCTGGGATTTTGCTGGTAAAGCAGCTTGCATACGAAAATGCTAATACTGCCTGCCAGGCGGCCATTCGACCATTCCGCAAGAAGGGAGATCTTAATGACTATATTCGGCTTTGTGCCTACATCGGTCCCTCTGACCTCCAGGGGGTGGCTTTGGCTGCTGCCCTTGGGGAGGCTGGGGTCGGCAAGCCGAGTGGGCAGCGCAACGGGCCTGGGGTGTGTTTCGCCTGTGGGCAGTCTGGGCACTTCCGCAGGGAGTGCCCACGGGCAAGGAAGGCTGAAGGAGGGGAGTCAGCCAGACGAGAGGATGGACGAATGCGCCCTACCCAGGTTTGCCCTCACTGCCTCAAGGGGCTGCATTGGGGAAATGAGTGTAAATCAAAGTTTGACATTGATGGGAACCGGGTTCAGGGAAACTGGAGGAAGGGCCAGCCCCAGGCCCAGCAAACGATAGGTGCACTGTCCATTTACCATCCACAAGAAGTACCAGCTCCCATGGCGCCCGAGTGGACCAGCTGCTGCGGGCCACCCCCCGGGAGCGGAGGCTTAGACCTTCATCCCACTCAGAGGCCTGTCCTGACCCCGGACATGGGCCCCCAAGCGTTGCACACGCAAGCATGGGGGCCACTTCCAGAGGGGTCTGTGGGGTTGCTGCTGGGGTGTAGCAGCTTGCCCATGAGAGGGCTGCAGGTATTCCCAGGGGTGATTGACGCGATTACAAAGGGTGTATCCAGGTCATGGCAGCTGCTCTGCAGAGCATAGTAACGGTGACTCCTGAGATGCGCATCATGCAGCTGGTGTTAGTGCCGCTGATTAAGAAAGGGAAGGCCCCGTCAAGGGACTCGAGGAGCATTGGGAGCTTTGTGTCCTCGGATAGGGCCTACTGGCTGCAGGCCACCAAGGAAGGCCGGACAGAGTGAATGCTGACCATTAAAAGGCACCCTGGATACCGGGGCAGATGTCTCAGTGATCATCCCTCGTTACTGGCCTTCAGGATGGCCGCCTCGTGAGGCCATGACGCAGCTCCAGGGAATAGGCCAGGCCAGCAGCCCACAGCAGAGTGCCCAGCTGTTGCCCTGGGAGGATGAAGAAGGAAAGAAGGGGGCCTTCCGTCCCTATGTGCTGGACAACCTCCCGGTGAACCTTGGGGGAGGGATGTCCTAGAGGCCATGGATCTAGTCCTGGCTACCCCTCAAGAGTTGGGAGGCGAGTCACATTTTGCGAGGCGGGGGGTTGTGGGGGTTAGGGGGAGCATCGCCATTGCCTCGAACCAGACCGCTGCAGCCATAACGTGGCTTTCTGTTGAACCTGTCTGGGTAAAGCAATGGCCCCTGTCACTGGAGAAGATTAAGGCCACTAGGCAGCTGGTTCAGATTCAGCTCCAAGAAGGAAGAATAGAGCTTTCCTTTAGCCCATGGAATACCCCCATTTTTGTCATTAAAAAAAGGTCAGGGGCGTGGGGGCTCCTGCAGGATCTTAGGGCAGTCAATGCCACTATGGAGCTAATGGGGCCGCTTCAACCAGGACTGCCTTTCCCTGCTGCAGTCCCCGGGGGTGGGGGGCGTGGGGGGGTACCATGTGTTGGTTATAGATTTAAAAGACTGTTTCTTTACTATTCCCCTGCACCCGGCTGATCGAAAGCAAAAGCAGTTCACATTCAGCCTACCATCTGCCAATTTCCAGGAGCCTCTGGAGCGGTATCAACGGAAAGTGCTGCCACAGGTCATGGCCAATAGCCCCATGCTATGCTAATCCTTTGTGGGAAAGGCCTTGAAAGGAGTCCACCCCCATTTCCTGGAGGCATATCTTATCCACTGTATGGACGACATCTTGTTGGCCATGGCCACGGAAGAAGACATGGCTCAGGCCTACGGGGACTTACAGAAGGAGTTGGAGGGTGGCACTGTGGTCTTGGGTGGGGCCAGGGGTTATATTATAACCTGTCTTCTTTCTGTTCTCTTGCCAGTCACCATCCGAGCAGGCTGCTGGGCCCTTCAACAAGTACGAGTAGAACTGCATGCCATGTGATTAAGAAATAAAGAAGGGGGACATGTCCGGTACTGCTAGTCTGTTTGGCAAGGCCCAGCTAGCAGAAACGGGCATTTGGCAAGGTTGGCCTTAGTGCCAGGTGGACCGGAACGGACATGGTGTATGGAGTCAGCACAGTGTGCTTACCCCGTAGCCCATGAAGCATGGAAAATAGAGAGTGTGCCATGCCTTGTTCCCTGTGGCTAGCTTAGCTTCCTGGTTTCAGTTGAGCAGTTGCCGGTAATACCTGCATATAAGCTTAGTGTGATTAATAAACGGGACTCGTGGCTTGGGCGAGCCTCCCGACCCCAACTTTGTCTCTTCTCTCTTTTTGTGTCCTCTGCCGTCCAAACCAGGGACGGCTGGTTCATCACAACATGTCAATGTAAGAAACATCCAAACTTACAATAATTTTTATGAGTTTATTTGAGCCAAATGGGTGACAATTCCTGGGAAACAAAATCTCAGTGGATTAAGAAAGCACTCTGGAAAATGGCAGTTTTACATTGTCTATGTCAGAACCAAAGGGGAAGATGTGAGGTAGTTACATGAAGTCCAGGTGAGGTGACAGAAAGGAATGATTTTTCATAGTTATTAGAAGAAATAGATTTGGAGACTGTAGTACTAATTGCATACTGAACCTTGATTGCAGTACACTTTGTACAAAACATTTTATTTGCTTATGGGCAAGATGAAGCAATCTAGACCATATAACATCACAACCCAATGGATTCATAGAAGGTTAAACAGTGGTTCAAGTTTCTTTAATCTGACAATATTAAACTAGAAGTAAGCCCTGGCTGGTAGCACAATGGATAAGGTGCCGGCCTGCGAACCCAAAGGTTGCTGGTTCCATTCCCCAGCCAGGGCGCATAATTAGGTTGCAAGCCAGGTCTAGCCAGCTCTGTGCCTGGAGGCAGGTGAAAGGCAACCATACATTGATGTCTCTCTCCCTCTCTGCCTCTCTCTCTTCCCCTCTTTCTAAAAATAATAAAATAAAAAATATATATTTAAAAAAAAAGAAAATAAGACATATTTTCAATAATGTAGAACTGACATTTTTCTGGCAAGTTAAATTTTCTAGCATTATGTAGTGATCCTTTCCATCCTTAAAGCTTTTCTGTTGGTCTACGTTATCTAATATTAACTTAGCTATTCTAGCTTCCTTTTGGATAGTATTTGTCATCTATGTCATTTTCCACACTTTTATTTTAAACTTTTTCAAATTTCTACATTTTAGTCATGTTTCTTGAAGTAGTGCCTCTTAGGTTTTTAAACATTAAATTTGATAATTTCTGATTTTTAACTGATGAATTTAATTTACATTTACTGAATTACTATATCTGGATTTAATTTTATTATCTTTATTGTAGGGAAGGAGTGTCACTTTTTAAATACTTCTTTTGGGTTGATTAGTGTTTATTTGTTTCTTTGTATTTGTTTATGTCATTCCCGTCCCCCATTGGTTTGAAAGTTACAGTATGTGTCTTATTTGTATTATATTAGTGAATAAAATTGCCATTTTACCACACATATTTAACAAAAGCTAAAGTTAATATCTTAATTCCCTGGCCACACAAATGCAAAGGCATTAGAACGGTTTAATTCCAATTACCTCTTAATTTATTGTTGTCAAGTATTTTAGTTCTGACTTATTTTAATCTATAATTTTATATGATTATTGTTGTCATTATTATTGTTTTCTACTGAGAATTTTGTTTAGATTCACCATATTTACCAATTTCTTTACTCATTATTTCTCCTTTCATTTCAATTCTAAATTGGGTTATTTTTCTTCTTTCTGAAGTACATCTCAGAAGTTCATTTAGTCAAGTATTCTAATTGTACATTTATTTTGTTCTTTATCAGTATTTTACTGAAATGAAGACTATCTAATTCTCAATCTTTGAAGATATTATTTCATCTTATAGCTTCCAATCTTACTGTTGAATAATCTGCTCACAATCTAATTCCTTCTTTTGTAACTTCTTTTTTTTTATCTCTAGCTTATTTTATTTTATTTTATTTTTTTAACATCTGATAACATTTTAATCTTTTTTTTAAAGATTTTATTTATTATTTTTAGAGAGAGGGGAAGGGAGAGAGGCAGAGAGGGAGAGAGACATCAACGTGTGGTTGCCTTTCACCTGCCTGCAGCTACAGACCTGTCTGGAGACCTGACTTGCAACCTGGTTATGTTGCCCTGGCTGGGGATCGAACCACAGACATCTGGGTTCACAGGCCAGTGCCTTATCCGCTGTGCTACCAGCCAGGGCCATCTAGCTTATTTTAATACCTTTGTTTTTAATGTTCTGCAGTCTCACTACAATGTTTCTTGTTATTATTTATCCTGCTTTAGATAGATTATGCTTCTTATATCTGTAGATTCATGTCTTTTTTTTCTCACCCTAGAAATTCTTAGCCACTACTAACCTCAAATACAGCTTCTCCTTTTTAATGCTGATTAAATGGATTATGATCTTAGCCTGTCCTGCATATTCCATAACTTTAAAAAATAATTTTCATGTCATGTCACTCTGTAATCTTTTTAGACATGTTTTCCAAATCTCTGTTAGGTTAATCATATCTATGAGAATCCTGGGTACTTTCCTACAGAAAACATTCTTGTTTTGTTTATGCTTAGAGTAATTTGAAGGAATGCTACCCACCTGAGACAATTCTAGCTCATTAGGGGGTCCTAATAACTATGGGACTCTAGGTTCAGTTACTCCAACTTAGAGCTGGCTAAACTCTCCCAATATTGTTCATGGGTTCAATATACATATTTGGTCTTGGGACAACCCTGCATTTCACACTTATTTGCTTCTTAGTGTCCCCTACTCTTATTTTGACATACATTCAGCCCAGCAACACATGACAAAGTCTATTGTATCCAAGATAGAGGTGTTTTGAGAAAGAGTGCTTTAGAGTATCTGGTATACCATATGTTGATTAATTGGGATGATACTGTAACCAACTGAGCTACCCAGCTGGGACCAAAAACATGAATCTTATAATTATTAAATAATTTAATGAAATCTTTAGTTAAAAGAAAACACTAAGCCCGATGGTCCTAAAAGCATTTCTAAACTTTCAAGGAACCAATCATTCTACTCTCTTATAAGCTCTTCTAGAAAATAGGAAAAGAGAGAACAAATTCCACTCTGAGATGCCAGTCTAAATTCAGTATCAAAATAAAACCAGACCAATATTACTCATAAACCACTCAAAAACATAGAAGTAAAATATCCTAAATGAAATAATAGTACATTGAAATCAGCATTATAGGAAAAGATGATACATTATAATCAAGTTAGGTTTATGCCAGGGATGCCAGAATAGTTTAACATTAAGAAATATATTCCTGTAGTTAACCACATTAACATGTTAAAGGAGAACTATCAGATCATATCAATAATTGCAAAATTTTAAAATAGCATTTGACAGTCTGCCATGTTAATAACTCATAGAAAACTAAGAGGATTTTCTTAATCAGTTAAAAAGGAATCTGCCAAAAATCTATAGTACATTTCATTGTAAATAATGAAATTCAGGAATGCTTCCTTAAAAATTAGAAACAATTTTAATCAAAGTCTCAGCATGGCTTTTCAAGATGAGCTGATTCTAAGTTTCATATGGAAAAACCAAGGTCCAAGAAAAAATAAAAGTAACTCCCAATGAAGAAGAAAAAGTAGATATAAAGACATTATAAAAGTATAGTTAGGCCCTGGCTGGTGGCACAGTGGATAAGGTGCTGGCCTGCAAACCCAAAGGTTGCTGGTTCGATTCCCAGCCAGGGCAACATAACCAGGTTGCAAGCCAGGTCTTCAGCCAGATCTGTAGCTGGAGGCAGGTGAAAGACAACCACACATTGATGTTTCTCTCCCTCTCTGCCTCTCTTCCTTCCCCTATCTCTAAAAATAATCAAGTCTTTAAAAAGAAAAAGTATAGTTATTAGGGCAGTATGTATTCATGTAGGGATAGATAAAAGCACTGATGAAACACAGACAAGGATCCATGCACATGGGGAAACTCAATCTATTGTGAAATATGTAAAAGTGACATTTCAGATCAGTGGGGAAAGGAGAGGCAATTTGGTAAAAAGTGCTAGGACAATTGATTATTCGTGTAGAAAAATAGGGAATTAAACAACTTTCTCACTCCCCACCCCCATCCATTCAAAATAGAATGAAGACTTTAAAATAAAAAGGCAAAACTTTAACCTCTGAGAAGACAATATAGGAAAACAGCATTAGGATCTTGCCAATAGTTGGTGCAATATGATTTTTTCTAACCTAGTGGGTGTGAAATGGTATCTCTTTATGATCTTAATCTTCATGTCAATGGTTAATGAGCTTGAGTAATTTTAAAACATATTTATTTGCCATTCATTTATCCACGTCTGTGAAATGCCTGTTCATGTCATTTCTCCATTTTTCTAATTGTCCATGTCCTAATGGTTTGTAGTGACATGTAGTGATGTGTGCAAATATCTTCTCACAGTTTGTGGCTTTTTGTTTTGTTTGGTGTTTTTGGATAAATAAGCATTAATTTGAATTTAGTTAAATTATCTTTTATGCTTAGTGCTTTTTGTGTCATGTTTACGAAATCCTTTCCTACCTCACCTGAACCATAGGGATTGAGATTAGGGGTGACACAGCACTCCAAGGAAACTGGGGATACAGGTTCTGAACTGGGATGAATGGTTACTGGCAAAAATCCATAGGTGGAAGTACAGATGAGGAAGCACAAGCTCCAAGTGTCTGAGTGACTTGAACACATCTCAGGTCAAGACAGTGAGGTCTGGTTTTTCATGAAGTCCAGCTCTACCACTTATTAGCTCTTTGTGGAAGCTCAGCCTTACATATTGGCTGACATGTAAGCAGGGGATGCAGATGAAGAATTGAAAATGGTACCAACCTCAGAGAGCTGCAAAGAACCTCAAACTGAACAATGTGTTTCACGGTTGGCATTGCATCTGGCACAGAGGAAGTGTGCAGAATATTAACTACCAGCATCGTTGCTCTTGATACACCAAGCATTTACTGGGCTCATGAGGTCCTTAGAGAGGCCTGAAAACTGAATAGTCAAACATCAGTCATAAAACATAAATTATGAAGATCCCAAATGTGGGCCAAGAATTAATCGGTGAAGGTTACCAGGAGTGGGGCGTGTGTGCGTGTGTGTATGTGTGTGTGAATGTAGGGCAGAAGTCTCCTTACTAAGAAAATACATTTCTCTAGGGCTTCTAACTGGATACCTCGTAGGCTTCATGACAGCTTCCACATCACCTTTGTCATTGTACCAAGACCTCTCTCTCCCTGTTAGCTGTCCCTGGTATCTCTCCCAGGGCTTTAAGCACTCCACCATGCATAGCCATTCAAACGTGAACATTGTAATCAAACTTTCAAAGGTGTGCATCACATTATACCATCTAAATCATGCTACCTCATCTAATTTATCAAAAGAATTAAGTATCCTTATTGTTCCCAATTTGTCTCTGCTCTGACTGGCTGAAGCCCTGCAGGGAGGCAGGACACACATCTATATGGATGAATTCACAGGCAGGTCTCCCTTTAGGCAGTAGTCCTGGTGTGAAGGTTGGGGTTCCAGGAACTGGGAGCATAGGGTACCCAATGGGGCCAGGAGCAGGAGGAAGTAAGTTTGGTTATGAACAGGCCAAAGAATCAGAAACAGGATGGACATTGGGACAGAGCAAAGATGGATTGGGCAAGCGGATGGCATTTAGTAGCTAGTGAACATTTCTTTGTTGCCTGTTCTGTACTAGGCATTGTGCTTTTCATGCATTATTTCATTTGTTTTCATCTTCACAACAGCCACAGCATGTGGGTGTTTATTATTTCCACAGCTGAATAAATAGGGAGGCTGGACTTAGAGATTAGGTAACTTGCCCAAAGTCAGCCAGTAATTGGTGCAATAGAGACTTGTCCATGCTCTTAACCACTTACCCCAAGGTGCTTTATGAGCACCGTTAGAACTATTTATTGTAAGACACATTTTGCAGACTGCTATGGATACTCCACCAAAGTCACAAATAATAGAATGGGCTCTGGGGGTGGTTCAGGAAATCGCTACTGAGGGTTTTTTCCTTAAGAAATGCACCTCTTTTTAGTGATGGCAGCGCCTCTCCTTTGTGGCCACCTGCGAACACAGCTTGGTTGGATACGGTTGGTCTCCATGGAAATTTAACTTCCACTGAATCCTGCTTCCAGTCTCTGAGAATTAATTTCAAAGACAGTTTTGATACTTCATCTCAGCACATTTACACATGTAGTCTCTGAGGCAATACAGAGTCATGGTTGGGAGCACAGGATTTGCTTTCTGAGAGTCTGACTGCTGTTTACCAAAGGTATATACCCTGATGAGTTGTTCACCCTCCCTGGGTCCCATTTTACACCTCTGTTAAACAGGAGTACTACAGTGCTGACTGCATAAACTTGTTCTAAGTATTACCAAATTTGTAAACGAAAAATAAGTGTTGGTTATTAATAGTCCTTTCCCACCTACCTATTCCCCTCCTGTGCCTCTGTTCCCAACACTATGGTGACGTATTTGCTCAAGTTTGCTCAAGACTTTCCCTGTCTTTACACTGAAAGCAACCCCTCTGTCTTGGGCAAATGAGATAGTTGGTCACCCTCACCAACTCTGCAGACAAAGTAGTCATAATAGTCCAGGTAAAATGGTGGCCACTGGGGCTCCAGAAGGTCTGAACCCAAGATTTATATTGGTAATTCCAAATCATGACAGTTCTGTGGCCACTGGAGCACAGAAAACTCATAAATCCAAAGGTAAGTCCAATTAACTATTTAATTTTGAGTCCCCAAGGCAGGTGCTATCTCAATTATCTTTGTATCCCCTTCACATTTCTTGAATGAATATTAAAAGACCCTAAATCACCCACAGTGCTGAATGATCCCCAGTCCTAAGCAGGGAGCTGTTTGTCAAGTCTCCAGGGCTGATTTCTTTAGGTCATGTGTGATGAATGTCACTGGCTTGTGTCTCAACCTGGTTCTGAGATGAGTTTGGAGCAGGTTCTACCTATGACAGGGAGATCTTGTCATGAAGTGGGGTTTCCTGCCTTGAGACTCATTCATGAGTCACTGTTTGGTTAAGGATTGACATTTTCTGCTCATTGTTGCTCTTCTCACCCTTTCTTTGTGATTGATGTAAATAACTTGTGATGGATTTGTAAATAATTGCCTAATGCATGATGACTCAATAGGCTACTCCTAGAGGACATCACACAACCTGACAAAGTTTCCCACCCAGCCTTTGATGTCTCCCAAGCTCTCATGCCCCTTATGTGTTGGGTAAGCAGGGGGCTTCAGAATATTGGGAGGAAACATCTCCATTTGCTGGGAGTCTGGGGACCGGTAGTGACACGGATTATCTCAGTGTTCTGAGATGGAATACTGGTGGGGCCTTGTCACTAGTAAGTGCCAGACAAGACATGGTATAGGAGACTGACCAAATGTTTGCACTCTGGTGTTGCATAGAGTGCCTCTTCTGAGCTGGGAGACCTGAAGCAAGAGGCTGGCCCTTTCTGAGGCTCTATTTCCTTATCTATAAGATGTGGATAATAGTAGCACTCAGGTAGTAGTGAGGTTTAAAGAACTAGCACATGAAAAGAAGATGTGTAATATGGGGCCCAAAAAAGCTCAATACCTATAGTCACTAGTATTCTTTTGTTATTGTTGTGATCCAACATTAACACTTCACACAACATTGTTCCAAGGGGAAAATACCCTCCAAATCAATAAATACAGGCTCATCAGTAAGCAAAAGCACTTATTAAATATTAGCTGCCTAAGTAATCAAGAGCTTTTAAATCATACTCTTCTTCCTGGGTCTCAGAGTCACCAGCTCCCCTTGAGAACACCAGGAGAAGCTCATTTAAATATTTCCATGAGACCTGGCTGGTGTGGCTCAGTTGGTTGTAGCATCATCCCAGAACTAAAGGGTTTCAGGTTTGATTCCTGGTCAAGACACGTACCCAGGTTGTGGGTTAGATCCCCTGTCCAGGAATGCACAATCCCCAGTGCAGATTTGAACAGAAAGCAACCAATCGATAGTCTCTCACACTGATGTTTCTTTCTCTCTCCCTTTTCCTTTCTCTAAAAGCAATGAAAAAATGTCCTTAGGTGGGGATAAAAAAAATTTTTTTTTAAATAGCCCTGGTTGGTGCGGCTCAGTGGATTGGTGCCAGCCTACGAATCCAAAGGTCACTGGTTTGATTCCCCAGTCAGGGCACATACCCAGGTTGCAAGTCAGGTCTCCAGCCAGGCCAGTAGCTGGAGGCAGGTGAAAGGCAACCAAACATTGATACTTCTCTCCCTTTCTTTTTCCCTCTCTGCCCTTCCCTCTGCAAATAATGAATCTTTTTTAAAAATTAAAAAATAAAACATTTAAAAAGTGCTTTGAATTCTGTGAGACACATAAGTGGTATTCCTGCTCAAAATACATTGCCTGAATCTAATAATGAGGAAACCTCTGTGAAACCCAAATTGAGGGAGAGTCAGCAAAGTAAGTGGCCTCTATGGTTCAAAAATGTCAAGGATGTGAAAAACAAATAAAAGCTGAGGAAATGCTCAGAACAGAGAAAGTAAGAAGACAAGGACTGCTAAGTGCAATGCAGAGTCTTGGATTGGATTCTGGACCAGAAAGAAAAAAATAATGCTGTGATTGGTATAATATTTAAATTCTGTAAATTAGATAAAAATGTTATTGTTACAGAATGGGAGAAGCCTAAATACCCCACTCTTTGCAGTTTGGGGATGGGACACTGAAGTAAGCCATTATTCCTGAGAGAGGCACTTTGCATATCTATGGCTGGTAATTAGTATCTTGGTTATGCAAATACTGGATAAACCTCTTACTCCAAGAAAATGGGAGGGGTTTTTGACCCTAGAATGGCAATGAAAGAATTTAAGAGCTGCTCAAGATTCCACAGGTGGCCACAATTTCACAGGTGATGACTGGTCACCCTACCACTGCATCACAGGTCACAGGTGCCATTATGGCTTAAAATAGGGGGGTAGACACTCGGTCTCCCTCTTTCCTCCCTCCCTCTCCCTTCCCCTTTTCCTCCCTCTCCCTTCCCTCTCCCTCCCCCCTTCTCTCTCTCCCCCTCCCTCCCTCCGATTGATGGATGGATGTGCAAACAGGCTCTCTCTCTCTCTCTCTCCCCCCCCCCCCCTCCTAGAAGACCTGCAGGCAGACACACAGCCTGAGAACTCACCTGGTTTGAGAAGGGGTGGGCGGGAGGAGCAAAGAGGGGAAAGGTGACAAGCAGCTTGCGTAGAGATAGGGAATTACCTATGGTGTGACTTAGGGAATGTGCGCAAGATACTCCCCTAATTGGGTACAGCAGCTGCCACGAACTTTGAATTTATAACTGGAATTAAATTGTGTTTCTGACAGTATCTTTTGCTTGTCTGTCTGAAAGTTAGCCTAATTGGGCAGGACTGTATTTTCGGTGTTTTTAAAGGGAGTGGGATTTAACGGCACCATTGCACCTTTAATATAAATCTGTATACCCCTCAAATAAACAAAATAAACCTTTCCTTTTCACCAAACTCTGTTATTAAGAGTCATTCCTGTTGGCGGGCAAAATGGGCCCATTAAGACTGAGGACCCCACCCCACAAAGGGTCCTGTTACATTCTGATTGGTAAGCCTTCTGCTTTTGATACTGTCCTGTGGTTGTATAAGAACATGTACTTTTCCTTGAGAAATCACCCTGAAGTGTTTAAGGACAAAGGGTCAGAATGTCTCCAACCAACTCTAACATTTCAGAAAAAACATCCTTATATGAGGTCTGTTCCAAAAGTATCAGCCATGCAAACTTTTAATTATATGGACATTGGCTCGATACTCTCAGGACAGACCTAGTGTAGGAAATGAAAAAGCAAATGTGGCTAAATATTCATTGATGTATCTGGGTAAAGGGTATACAAGAGTTTGGGGGCTGTAATGGCAACTTTTATGCACATTTGAAATCATTGCAAAATAAAACATAAGTAAAATAAAGCCAAGGAGTCACCAAACTGTTAAAACAGGTGGCAAACACAAGGCCCGCAGACAGAACTGGCCTTGTTTTATCTGGCCCAGCACCTTATTTCTACCCAGCTTGCTTATCTGTTAAGGAGCAGTTACTTTCATACAGTCCTAAAATTACATTTGGCCCTTTGAAGGCAACCCCAAGACTGATGTGGCCTGCGGTGAAAATGAGTTTAACTCCCCTGGTTTTAAAGAAAAGGAAGACACTGCGGTGAGGCCAGCAGCCAGCTCCTTGCTCAACACCCACCAGTCAGCAGCTGTGAGAAGCCCTCCACCTCTTGGTCCTCTCATGGTCAACCTGGAAAGGCCTACTTTATGTTAGTAGGCAGCTTTAGAATCTGCCTGCACAGGCCAGAAAGATGCTTCTGGCGTGTTTTCACAAGTGGTAAGGAAAGAAAGGAAATGGCCTAAGTGCAATGCTGTGGCCAATGGAAAGAGATGGCCTGGGGCTTCCATGGACCGGCCTACAATCTCTTAACCTAGATGTCTCACGAAGAGGTCAGGGTGAAAAGCATTGTGGTGCTCAAAGGATTTGTTCTAGCACTGAGATACTACTGCCTTAAAGGAGCAAGGAAGGCGAATGACTCCCTAGGAGAGCAACAGTGCTCACTACTAGCCAGAAAAGGGCGCTGTTTCCTCCCATGTCACCCTTTAACCAACAGGCTTTACCCTCAAGCAGCTCCCAGAATGGTTTCACAGATCTACAGATCTCAAGATCCCAGGCACAGGATTGAGGTGAAGTGAAAGAGACAGACAGGCTTGTGAAAATTCAGGGTTGGGCCAGGACTTTAAGATTTTGTTGTCAAGGGGACAGAGGCGAGGAAAAAGGGGGTGGATGTAATACAATAAAATTAAATTTAAAAAAAAGATTTTGTTGTCACAACTAGGGGGTACAAATGGCATCTAGTGAGTTACAGGCCAAGGATCCTGCTAAACATCCTGCAAGGCACAGGACAACCCCCTCCAACAGAATTAGCTGGCCCAAAATGTCACCGCCAGGCGTGAGAAGCCTGCTCCATCCATCCTGTGCTCCTGAGTCAGGGAGTTATGTAGGAACTTAGCACTCAGGGTTCCCCAAAAGGCAGATGTTGCGTAGTGGTTGTTATTCCTTTTGTCTTAGTGGCTTGGGGTTTCCTTAGGTTAACCAGGTACCTGAATTCCATTGGCTCAGCACTCTGCAGGGTGGTTCAGAAGCTGGGCTCTGGAGTTAGCCAGAGGATCATATTAAAAATTCAACAATGATTTACAGAGCACTTGCTACCTACCAGACCAGTCTCAAGGAGTGGACACACACATAGCTATCCCTGCCCCATAGAGATAGCTGGAAGGGAGACAGACATTAGATAGCACACAAGCTCATAGGTAATAACATATCATGATACTGCCACAACAGAGGAAAGGGCACAATGAAAGACAGAACAAGGAAGAGCCTGATGGGCTGAGGGCCTTAGCAGGGCTTCTCTGAGAGCAGCATTTTAGCTGAGACCTGGAGGTGGGAGGAAGCAACAGAACTGAAGGTGGAAGAAATGGCTGTGCAAAGGCCCTGGGGTGGAAACTAAAAGCTAGGCAGTGTAAGGGGAGCCCAGTGGAGAGTAGAGCAACTTGAAGAGATAGATAGGTAAAGGCCGTAGTAAGGAGTTTGGTCTTTATGTCAGATAAAGATCCTTTGAAGGGTTCTAATCAGAGTAATGACACAAACAAGGCTTGTCCTTCAGAAAGTGACCCACTTGAGGTCCAGGCACAGGCCTGTGTGGAAGATGCTATGTGAGGTCAAAACCCATAATTGAGGTGTGTCTCAATTATGCAACCTTAGGTAATGCACCTTCCCCAACCTCAACCCCAAGCTGGTTGTGAAACCTGATGACTAGAGCAACTGACATACATTACAAGATTAGTGCTAGGTCTCATTCCTGTTAGGCCAGGGGTGTCAAACTCATTTTCACGGGGGGCCACATCAGCCTCACAGCTGCCTTCAAAGGGCTGAATGTAATTTTGGGACTGTATAAATGTAACTACTCAACTACTCCTTAATATTTAAGAAAGAAACAAGGTGCTGGGCCAAAGGTGCCAGGCCAGATAAAACAAGGTGGAGGTCAGGATTTGGCCCAAGGGCCTTGTGTTTGCCACCAGTGTGTTAGACAAAGAGTAGAATCACTCACTGGAAACACCTGTTTGGGTCACAAGGCTCATCCCCTGTCAGTATTGGAGACTTTCCCACAGGTCCCTTGGTTCTTTTTGTTACTTTTGGGAGACTCAGCTTGTGACACTTTCACTTCCCCTGGAATCTCCATTCTGCCCTTCCTCACATTCTCAGGTGTCCTGAATTTCAGTGGATTGGCCCCCTTTGACTCCTTTCCCACAGGGGCTGTGGTGAATGGCTATTGCTGCCAATGATGTTTTGGGCCATGTGTCTGACCTCCTGCTCCAAATTTCTGCCCATTCATATGACATACATGGGACTCTTTGGTAAGGATTAGTTGACAAGAACTTGAGCTTACAGGTTTGAAGGGATCTGATTGTTCTTGTTCAGTCTTGTAATTTCCAAGGTTGACATTGCTCAAGCTAGTAAATGGAATTATATGAAGAAAAGGATTCCAATGACAATAAATTCAGGACATCCTGTTTCAACATATCTTAGGAGCTTCCTTTATTACAGGACTTTTCAAAGCATTTACTATGCTAATGTGACTCATAAATCTCCAAAAAGGAGTCTTTTTTTTTTTTCAGGAGCATCCCACAGACTAGTATTTGGAAGTACATGCCTCAGCAAATGCCATCCATAGCTACTAAGTGGTAGAAAAAAGGACACCTCAGAGTGCTCAGTGTGGGTCAGGCTAATGAGTGCCCTTCCTTCCAGGCTTCAGGCTCCTGGAGGGGATTGTCTCTGACTCTGCAGTTCCCAACATTAGAGCCTGGCAGAAGGATGAAAGAGGGCTTTGGCTTTCCCAGGCAGGCCAGCACAGCCTTATCACTGTTATCAACAACTCCTGGACCTGGGTGGAAGCTGCCTGCCTGTGGCTCAGTTGTACACAAACACATGTTAGCATGGATATTGTTTAACCTGCTTTAGAAAATAAAAGCTTTTAGCATATAAAGGTTTTATTTATTATTTCCAGAGAGAGAGGAAGGGAGAGAGGCAGAGAGGGAGAGCGACATCAATGTATGGTTGCCTTTCACCTTCGCCCAGCCACGGACCTGGTTGGAGACCTGGCTTGCAACCTGGTTATGTGCCCTGGCTAGCAATTGAACTAGCGACCTTTGGGTTCACAGGCTGGTGCCTTATCCACTGTGCCACCAGCCAGGGCTCTATATTTCTTTTAAACTACTAAATAAGCACATGTTTTTGTTTTTTAAAAAAGTCAAATACCAAAGTGTGTACAGTAAAAAGTGGAGGTCTTCCTTTCAACTAGTCGTGGCCCCTGGCTGTAGAGTTTCTTATTAAGGTTTTGCCTGGTTTGGTGGGGAGAAGGCAGGCCTGGAGTCAGAGAGACTGGGTTTGAATCCCAGCTCTGCCACATGTTAGCTGTGTATCCATGGTCACAACCCTCAGTTTGCCTCTCTGTCATACAGAGGCACCGCAGTGAGGACTTGGGGCAGTGCTGTGTGAGATGAAACACAGAAACCCCTCAATCAACCAAGCCTCCACACCTACTTGGAGTCAGTTAAATTTGACTCTTAGGATTTTCCTACCAGAATCCAGCTACCTTTTTTATTTTTTTAAGTTCAACTCCATGCATTAAATGTGCTAATTATTACAGAATGGGGACAATCTCTTTGGTCTCTTCATGTGATTTTTTTTTTAAGTCCTCAAGGGCAGTTTCTATATGCAGAAGCCACTCTTCAGAGGTTTACTTTATTTTTCAAATTAACATTTAAATTATCAAAATGAATCATTCAAAAACAGATTAGTTTGCTCTCTCATCTTATAGGTTAGCTTATTTTTGATGTTGGGAACTAAAATAAAACCTTCCCTACAACCCTGACAAGATGGTTTATTGCCTTAGAAAATGTCATGTTTTAAGTTCAGCTTATTCTTTTTATAAACCCAGCTAGGATTGCCAGACAAAATATAAGATGCCCAATTAAATTAGAATTATCTATAAGTCAAGTGTACCTAGTGCTTTGTATTTTTATTTGCTAAATCTGGCAATCCTACATCCAGCAAACTTAAATAGTTACTTTTAAGAGGTTATGATCCACTTATAAACATTTTAAGCTTTTTTAAAAGTTTAAATTGTACCCTCTTTCCTTGTAAAGTTCTTTAACTTTCTGAACTAACAAAAAGATACCCTTTTTAATACTAAATAATTCTTTTTTTTAAATTTTATTGTTGTTGTATTACATCCATCCCCTTTTTGCTCCCCTCTGTCCCCCTCCCCACCCACCCATTCCCCCCAAAGTCAATCCCACGTGTTGTCCATGTCCATGGTTCCTTTATACTAGGTTCTTGTCTAAGCTGCTCCCCTTCTTTGCCTCTACCTCCCCCACCCCCCTACCCCGTTCCCCTGACCACTGAAGGCCTATTCCTTGTATTCATATATTTGGTTCTGTTTTGCTTGTTGTTAGTTTTGTTCATTATTGTCCCGTAATGGGTGAGATCATATGATATTTGTCCTTCACTGACTGGCTTATTTCACTAAGCATAATATTCTCCAGTTCCATCCATGTTGTTGCAAAGGGTACAAGTTCCTTCTTTCTTTCTGCTACATAGAATTCCATTGTGTAAATGTAAATAATTCTAATTAATTCTAACTAATAAATCAAATGTATAAAACATTGTTAATCCAAACTTTTTATAAATATTCCAGAACTGTACATAAACTTCGTTAGGTTTCAAGTCAAGATCATGAATCTAAATCAATGCACTCCCTTCCCAGTTGCATGTTTTATGTTGGCATTATAATATTGTCCATTTCATAGGCCAAAAGTTCTCCTATGTTACAAGTTAATGAAATATCACATATCTACAAATCCTTCTTAAAACACACAAAGAAATTTGTACCTCATTTAATTCCTTCTCTGGTTGAAAGGTGTCATTCACCAAGGAAGATAATCGTCACCATATTGACCAGAGCTGCATTTGCTAGAGATTCAACCCAGCCATAGGTCTTGGCTGTAGACAACAGGAGAGTCGCCTCACCAGGAGCTCAGGAAACCATTATTTCCTTCTGTGTGTTATAGGGGGTTATCTCCTTAGAATGCCTGGGTGTACTTGGTCAGAGACTTTGTCCAGGGTGTGACTGGATGTATGTGGGCAATATACATACATTCCCTGGGGCACGGCCACATGTCTATCACTTTCAGGGGAGGTGGTCCAGTGATCTTAACGCTGGTTTCAGTTTATGCTGATTATCTACCTTTCTTTTTTGTTTGTTTGCCTGAGTCTAGATTTTAGTTTCTTTTAATAGTTTATTTTTTATTGCATTTTTTTCCCATTACCGTTTATCCCACTTATACCCTCTTCCATGCATACTCACCCTCCTCCCCCTGGTACCCTCTTGCCAATATCTGCAAATCTTACCTTGGTTTATAACTTGATTTGACTTCATGTTTCTTTTGCTTTTCAGATCTTCATATCTTCCTGCCCAGATTTCTAAAAGTCATTTTACTTGGGCTGAAATCCTACAATTCTTGTAAAACCTTCCTTTCTCAGGGCCACAAGACTCTCATAAACATTACATTAATACTAGGTTGAATCATGGGTCCCTCAAGGGACTTTAACTGGCTCTTTGTCCTTAAAGTCCAAGGACAGTTCACTGACCTATCCTAGCAATTGCTCTCCCTGCTAACACACTGCTAGCATTTGGTGTTAAATCATATGCAGTAAAATGGCCTTAAAAATTATGTCATTCAAACTAGACTTGAGCTTAATTATGCACATCAGGGTGGTTACAGAGTCAGAGCCTGGGTGTGTCAAGGAGCAGCTGGCTGCCAAAATCCCCATGATGGTGGAAAACACGGCCGAATTTCCTACTGTCCCAACCTCAAAGTACCCCCAGAGGAGGCTCCATCACCCCCACTCTCTGGAGCAGACCACTTTCAAGCTCATTAGTGTTCAGAAAAAGGTACATCGCATTTTGCAACCACAGGCAAGATGACCAGATGTTACAGCAGGCTCCCAGTTGGGGTAGGAATGACTTCACAGGGGATGGTGCCTAAATTAAGCAGGCCAATTTTTTTCACCAGAGTGACAGAGATAGGGTCTCCTAAAAAATTGGCCCATTTCCTTCATTTCCTTAGGGAATGAAACTCATGATCTTCAGTTCCTCAGAGAAGTGAAAGTAGCAACAAGGAATCCAGTAATTCCTGTTATCTACGGTCCCTATAAATCAGCCCTGCTTGAGGAAGTGGCCAAAGGAGGTTTCTGAGAGCCTGCACTGCACACTGCTGTCCTCACACTGTGTCCTGAATCCAGGGCAGTGCCAGGATGTCTCAACTGCTGGCCACTCTGCTGCTCCTCCTCTCCATCAACGAGGCCCTGGCCCTCAAGATCTGCTCCTTCAATGTGAGGTCTTTTGGGGAAGCCAAGATGGACAACCAGAAGGCCATGGATGTCATTGTGAAGGTGAGTCCCTTTCCTGTCCAAAGGATTGATGGACACCCCTTGTACCCTCTCTGTGGCTTTCAGACTTGAAAAAACTTAGGAGGAATTGAACTAAAGTTAGTTCCTTGGGTAAAGGTATCCAGTGGCTTGGAATTTCATAATAATATGATAGCCATTTCACCTCTCTGTGTCACCATCTTAAAATGGGGACAATAACAGTACCTCCTTGTAGGACTGGTTCAAGTATCACATGAGCTGATAAATGTAAAGCTCCTAAAATATTGTAGTACCTGGCTCAAAGTAAATTCAGGTAAGGGTTGGCTACTACTATCATTTTTTTAAATGCTCACCAGAGGACATGCTTATTGATTTTAGAGAGAGGGGAAAGGAGAAAGAGAGAGGGAGAGAGAAACATCAATTGGCTGCCCTCATACATGCCCTAACTGGGGACCAAACCAGCAACCTAGTCATGTGCCCTAATTGGGAATTTTCAGTTCACAGGACAATGCTCCAACCAACTGAGCCACACTGCCCAAGGCCTGGTATAATTCTTATTACCATTTATTGAATCTGTGCTAGGCACCATAAATATAGGATTTCATTTCATAACCCTTAGGAAGGAGGATACTCATCCCCATGTAGAGATAATGAACAATTAAAGATGAAGTAACATCGTACAGCTTGTGGGTGGGTGGGTGGGTGGGTGGGAGCCCAGCCCAGTCCAGTCTGGTTTTTTAACCATCAGTGCAGCACAGATTTTTACCTGCTTTTCACCTTCCTTTCTTCCTTCCTTTCTTCTCTCTTTCTCTCTCTCTTGCTTCTTTCCTTTCTTTTTTTCCTCTCTTTTCCTTTCTTTCTTTCCTTTTTCTCTCTTCCTTTTTTTCCTCTCCCCTGCCCCCTCTTCCTCTCTTCCTCCTTCCCTTCCCTCACCCCATCAACATTTTCCCCAATCTTTTTCTCCATTTAAATCATTTGGGTAATATAACCAATGCCTGGGAACTCTGCCCACACTGGAGCCAGTTGACTCTTTTCTCTAAATAAGCAGTTTTCAACTGGTGTGCTGCAAGAATTTTTATTTTTAAAAAGCTTCTATTTATTTTTAGAGAGAGAAACATATATGTGAACCTGTCATGTGCCCTGACCAGGAATCCAACTAGTGACCTTTGGCTTTGCAGGATGACACTCAATCCACTGAGCCACAGAGGTCAGGGCTGCTGAAAGAATTTTTACAACATGCAGTACCTGACAATTGAGTCAGGGGCACTGATCTCTTTCCCCTTATGTTGTCAAATAAAAGATAACAGCCAACACAACAATAGTTGCCCCGTGTGAATGAATCAAAATTACACCATTTTTTTGGTCAAATTAGCAAAAAATATATTTTTTGGTGTGTTGCAGAATTTTAGTAATTAATTTATCTGTGCCATAAGATGAAGAAGGTTGAAAATTGCTGCCCAACAGGTTAATTTTTTTTTTCTTTTAAGATTTTATTTATTATTTCCAGACAGAGAGGAAGGGAGAGAGGCAGAGAGGGAGAGAAACATCAATGTATGATTGTTTTTCACCTGCCTCCAGCTACAGATCTGGCTGGAGACCCGGCTTGCAACCTGGTTATGTTGCCCTGGCTGGGAGTTGAACCTGCAACCTTTGGGTTTGCAGGCTGGAGTCTTATCCACTGTGCCACCAGCCAGGGAGGTTAATTTATTTTTAATGCTGATTGCTAAAACTCTTCCCAGGACTCTGACTACATGTTATTTCTTTAGAAAACTTGGGAGGCACCAGGGTGTAGTGGGAATGCCAGGAACCTGGGTTCAGATCCCACCTGGCAGCGTGGTGAGTGAGCTTGGGAAGTCCCTTTGGTTCCCCGAGCCTCCAGGGCCTCTTATTTACATGCACCTTACACAGCCTGTAGTACAGGTTGGCTGGGTGAAGACAAGGTGAGTAAGGCAACAGGCAGGTGAGCACAGACAGGAGCTGCAGCTGCTGTTATTAGTCAAAGTAGATGAGAGCGAGACTGGCGCGCTCTGTTCTTCCTCAGACAGTCCTTTCAGACCTGATTGTCCCTGCCCTTTGGAGGGTATCCAAGTCCTTCTGGATGTCAATTTTTAGCCAACACAGCCATGTCACTCCTATGAGAACCATGACTCCCTGCCTCAAGTGGAAACTGACATGTGTGGAAACTATTTTCCTCACTTCCTCACACAAGGGCCCGTTGAAGCCTGGGTACCTACTGAGTTCCCCTCACCTCACTTGTTTCATCCAGGAAATGTCACTGCAGTCTTAAGAGGCTGACATTGTGTTCCTTGGTGATTCCATTGTGAGGGGCCTAGCACTGGCGCCTCCCTTAAGCTGCTGTGTTTTGGAGAGCTGTAATGCATATCTGAAGCCCCTGACCCTCCCCATTATTGCAAGAACATCCTATAAACAGAGGCCTTCGGAAAACAGAGCCACCTAGAGCACTTAGAGTGAAACTCAAATCCCAGTCACTTAGGATAATAGTTTCACAGGGTCCCTTGTCTGATCACCTACTACAGACCAGAAATTTTGTATTTTTTTAAGATTTTATTTTATTTTATTTATTCTTGTTTCTTATTGAAAACTATGACGTAGGTGGTGGTGCTCACTCTATAACTGAGAAGATGTTCCAAATGGTAAAGTGCCATTCAGGCTTCCATAGCATCCAACCATATAACTTAACCATACAAGTGGAAGGAGATGAAGCCTGAAATTGGGGTGGAAAAAATGAACTCGAAGACTGAATATTTAATTGTTGTGTAATATTAGGTTAAAAAAACAAATCAAAGTCCTGGCTGGTAGCACAATGGATAAGGCACCGGCCTGCAAACCCAAAGGTCGCAGGTTCGATTCCCAAGTCAGGGCACATGACAGGGCTGCAGGCCAGGTCTCCGGTCAAGTCTGTGGCTGGAGGCAGGTGGGAGGCAACCATACATTGAAAAAAAAAAAACAAAACAAAACAAGTCAAGAACAGTATGATAAATATCGCCATTGTTTGCTGAGCATTTGCTCTGTGCCGTAAACTGGGCTGAGAATTTTATATTTAGTATGTCATTTATTATTTTTTGTTGTTTTAAATCTTTTATTTTATTTACATTTTAAAAAGATTTTATTTCATTATTTTTAGAAAAAGGGGAAAGGAGAGAGACAGAGAGGGAGAGAGACATCAATGTATGGTTGCATTTCACCTGCCTCCAGCCACAGACCTGACTGGAGACCTGGCTTGCAACCTAGTTATGTGCCCTGGCTGGGGAATCCAACCAGCAACCTTTGGGTTCACAGGCCAGCGCCTTATCCACTGTGCTACCAGCCAGGGCTTAGTATGTCATTTAGTCCCCACAAAGGACAGTCATCCCAGTTCACAGATAAAGAATCTGGCAGCTCAAGGAGCTTAATTGATTTGCTCAAGGTCTCACAGCTGGTGAGTGATAGAGTCAAGATATGAATTCAAGGTCATTTGAGTCAAAGTCCATACTTGGAACCAATGAGCTACTACTCATTTTGACACCAATTTTGTAAATATGTATAAGTATAGAAATCATACGGAAATTTAAAAAGGAGCTACTCCTGAATTCTGTACTCACTGAGCTCCTTCTCACCTTTCAGAGCCTTCAAATGCCCTCTTCTTGGAGCTCTCCCTGGTGTATAGGCAGAAGTGATTCATGAAACCGCAACATTCCTACAGCTGTGACCTTTTTGGCACAAATTACAGGTCATGTGCCTTTCAGCTTGTCACTCATTCAGTCTGAGCCTGGTTTTCTCCTGTGCTTAGTAGGCTAGTAATCACAGTCATCTCATAGGGTTGGTGAGGCTCAGCGCAGGTCTTATAATTATCATCATGATAATTATACCTCAGTAGCCAGTCTGGTACTCTTCATTAGTACTAAGGGCTTCATACATAAATACTTAGTAGTAGTAGTAGCAGCAGCAGCAGCAGTAGCACAGCAAAGCCAAGAAGTATCAAGCTCTGATTGTGATCATGGGCTCTGAGTTTGGATTGCCTGGGTTCATGTGCTGCATTGGCAACTCGCTAGTTGGGTAACTTTGAATAATTTACTCACCTTTCTAGAGACTCAGGGGTCTTATCTTTAAAATGGACATAGTAATAGCACCTACCTCATGGATTCCTTCATTTATTTTAGGTAAGAATTTAATTAATTTAACAAAGCACCCAATTTGATACTTAAAAGATAGTAAGTACCGAGAGGCATTCTGGGGACCATTACCAGAGAGCGGTAGGTGTAAGAGGCCCGCAGATGCAAGTTGACCAGGCGGTTGACCGCAGCTTCCACCTCGGTGGAATAATTCTGATGAATTTGGGAGCTCATGGTTGTTCTGCAGTGAAGATTTCAGGTAAAAAATCAGCAAACAAAAAAGCTGGTCTCGGCAGCTGAGGTGGTTCCAAAAGTAGTGACTAGAATAAGGTAGCAGGATAGTAGGAAAAAGGCGCATGCCTAGGTCTGTTCCGTCCAAACCCTGTTGAGGTAAGAGACAGATCCCAGGCCCGCGGAGGGTACTGTGAGCGGAGGTGCAGAAGCTTTCTTTTATAGCTGCTGGGGCCCCTGGAAGCGGAGTGATCAGGAAGAGCAAATGGCTAATCCTGGGTGGTGGTGGGTGGGGCCTGATCCCCACAAGTGACCAATCCAGAGCAGATAGGAGCCCCAGAGGTTATTGTAAAATGGGGAATTGCAAGTGGGGGGAAGGGGATGGAAGGTGCTGGTGCTGATTAGGGGTAGTCGCGGGGTTGGGGGGGATCTCTGGTAGGTGGAACATTAATGGGGATACTGGGAGCCCTAGAAAGTGACGATCCCGTGGTCCTGGGGTGTTTCAGAAAAATAGGTTGTATTCTGGGGTTGTCTCTGAGAGCACAGACATTTCTGGAGCCCTGGGGGTGGTGCGGAGGCCTTTAGATTACTGGGGTTTGCTTTGGGGGCTGAGGGGTCCCCAGGTCATTGGAAAGTTTGGATAGCACATCAGGAAACTTGGGGATCTCTCTGGAAGATGGGAGCCTTTGGCTTCACTCGGAAATGGGGGTAGGTTTTTTGCAGCCTTAATGTTCACATTGCAAGTCTTAGTTTTGTGGAAACTTTCTGGGGGAGGTCTTTAGACCCTTCGGGTGATCTGCAAGATTAAAAGGGCAGTCCTTGGCACCCAAAGGAGCAGGAAAGAAGGGTATTTTTGGAAGCCTAGTATGAGTTTTTTTCAGAGGTGAGGGGTCTTGGCAGAGCCTTTGGGAAAGAGCCTGAGACCCTTTGGAATACCTTGGAGCTATTTCTGAGGTCCGTTTTTCTAGAGGCTGAGATGGGGAGGGGTAAAATGACACAGGAGTTCTGTGATCTTCTGAGGCTGCATTTGTCAGAGACTGTTTTGAAGATAGTCAGAGACGCTGGAAACACTCTGGCTTTGAAGCAGTCTCTCTGAAGTTGTCCTTGCCTTGTTGATACATGCACCCTTCTTTTGTAATTTTTAAATTGATTTGAGAGAAAGCGTAACATCGATCTGTTTGTGGACAAAAAGGAACCACAAAGGAAACCCGACCAGTTCAGGGGAGGCCTGCTCAGGGAAGAACTCAGAACTCAGAAACCTAAGGTAACCATATAGGATGGTCTGAAGTTAAAATTTATTAACTAAAAGCAGGTCATGGTGGGCAGTCCTTGCCCCAAACTAGACTCTTCCCTGACAAAAGCCAATCTTTACCTTAATTGGACCTGTCTATTGACTCTGCATCTAAAACAGACCTTTGGGATGTCAGGTAACTAACTCCCCTTTATCCAAACCCCTGAGGGCAACTACCACACTGAAGCTGAGACCGCAAATCCCATTACTTATTGACTGTTAACTATCTTGTACCCACCTATATGAATGAAGTATGTGTTACCCTGCCTGGCTTTGCTTGGTTGGTCTTGCTTTGGCAAAGCAGAAGGTTGCTGGTTTAATTCCTGGTCGGGGCAGGTGCCAGGGCTGCAGGTTCAGTGCCCAGTGGGCATATGGGAGGCTACTGATTGATGTTTCTCTCCCTCTCTTCCCCTCTAAGATAAATAAAATCTTTTTTAAAAATAAACCCTAGCTCAGTTGATAGGCACCGGCCCCTGAACCCAAAGGTCGCTGGTTTGATTCCCAGCCAGGGCACATAACCAGGTTGCAAGCCAGGTCTCCAGTCAGGTCTGCAGCTGGAGTCAGGTGAAAGGCAACCATACATTTATGTTTCTCTCTCTTTCTCCCTCCCTGCCCTTCTCTCTAAAAATAATTAATAAAATCCTCTTTAAAAATTATGTATCATTTTACCTTTATCCAATTTCAAAGGTTTCTCCACTTAGTTTTCTACCACTTCCCTAATCTATCACCAATAGATTTCATTGGTGAAATCCTTATGCTTTCTCATTTGATTGTAATATATAAAATAAGGTGCTAAACTGCTAATTTCTGGAGCATTTTCTCAATCTGTTGAGATTTTGCTTGCCAGCAATTGTAAGGTTGGCTCAAATAAACTCAGAAAAGAAAAATTCTCTGGAAAAAAAAAAAAAAGATAGTAAGTACCCCCCAAAAGGTTTATATTATTTGTAGTAAATGCCATCAGACACCTGGGGAATTCTTTCTCTGCAGGTCATCAAGCGGTGTGACATCATACTCCTGATGGAAATCAAGGACAGCTACAACACGATCTGTCCCATGCTGATGAGGAAACTGAATGGGTAAAGATGGGGTCCCAGACCCTTTAAGGGCAAGGGCACCTGAAAAACCTCGGGGAATTGACCTTAGTGTGAGAGGAGGCACTTATCCTGACCACCAGTTCACGTGGCCAGCACTGCCTAGGCTTCCAATTCCATTAGCCATGGACCTGAGAACTTTCAACCAGCTAGTTTTAATGAAATAAAGCAAAATAAGGGAAACAGGTAAGGAGCCAGATAGAAAGAGAAATGAAAGAAACAGACAAGAGGCTAAGGTGAGAAGTACCGTTATAAAGAAAGATTGAGTGCTGGTAGGAAATCATGCTACATCCACAGGCTGGAATATTACGTAGACATTATAAATCATGTTTACGACAGAATAGGTTAGACCTGAATAGTTCAGCATGGAAAGATGGCTACAACTGAAAAAAAGTTCAGAATTGTAGGTAGAATAAAGCATTTTAGTAATCACATCACATTATATAGGAATAAGAGTATGTTCAAGTTTGCATGGGCATAGAAAAAAAGACTAGAAGGATATGCTCCAAACTGTTAACAGGGGTTACTTTGTGGGACTGGGGAACTGTGATTGAAGGATTATTGTGTAGGTAGTCAGTAAAGGAATAGGGAACATTTGCTTTTTATTGTATATAGCTCTATAAGATTTGAATTTTTTTTCCTTTTTTTTTTTTTTCTCCCTGACAACCAAGTGCTAGTCCGGACACCTGGTCAGTCTGCCAACCTACCTTCCCGACAACCATGTACGGTCCCCACCTTTTGTTGTTGGGCAGTCGAGGCATGCTGGTCAACCAGCACCCCACAGCATAGGGGGGAACCAAAGGGAAAGGGGAGCCCACACGCTTCCCGGATGCATCCTTGCTCCTGCACCTCCCTGGGAAAGGGGCCAGAAAAGACTGAATAATTTTTAAAGTCTGAATTGATTACACAAGTTAAAAATTATTTTTTTAATGTCCTCATATAGTTTTAAATAGCATTGCTATATTTATGATTTATATTCTTTCTCAAAGAATAATAAGCAAACCTACCCACCTGAAAGTCACCCCAAAGTAAATTAAAAGTGCATATTCAAGAGCCTCAGGTATATTGAATGAGAGTTCTGTGAGGGCAATCTTTAGTTCAATAAGAATCTCAGGTGATCTGGATGCATCCTGATTTTTAAAACTTCTATATAATGTTTCTTTTGTAGATACAAGATAAGATTAAATTTGAGTATACAATACGTGCCACGTAATTCAATTATGTAAATACATATATATAAACTTATGATTCAAAAGCAGTGAACCAAAATGTTGACAGTGGCTATCTTAGAGTACAAATTTTTAAGGAATTTTAATGTTATTTCTTCTATATATTTTCTGTTTTTTCCAAAATTTCTACAATGAGAATGTTACACTCCCTTTCCTTTTCTTATGAAATACTTTAAATATACTTAAAAATACAAAGAAAATTATAACAAACAGCCATACATCCACCACCCAGACTGAACAGCAGTATTTCCCAATTACACTTTGGTAATTAGGAAAACCCACATTGTTTTTTAGAAATGAATGGGCAGTGCAGGAGAAACAGCCAAGGCTACTCTCCTTTGCACAAACCGCCCCTAAACTGGCCCCACCCCACTCTGGGCCTCAGTGTCTCACCTGACAATACAGAGTTGGAACTGAGCTTCTCCTTTTTATCCTCAGCAGGTCTTCTGCTTCTGGATCTGATCTTTGGCAAAGGAACAGGGCATGTAGCACAGGGTTTAGGAGCCTATGCTCAGCTCAGACTCTTGGGTCTTCTGGATCCTGGCTCTGCCATGACCTCAAGGCAGTCACCAACCTCTTTCCCCCGTCTCTAAAAGGGGTCAATAATAATAGAATCCATTTTCCTGGGATGTGGCGGTAATTAAATCATGCATGTAAGAGGTTGAACTGCTCCTGACACGGAGCAGTGTCTATTACTAGTAAAAGGAAGAGAGTTATAATGGCAGATGAGGGTCCAGGGAACCACATGCAACAGCTACCATCAATGGCCTAACTATGGGCCAGGCATTCCTATTAATTCATATACAACCCTGTGGGGTGGGTAATTTGACAGAACTAAGGCACACAGAAGAGGGACTGGCCTATGGTCACCCAGCCATTAAGAGAGACTCAGTCTACTTTTGAACCTGAATCACATCTGATTCCAAAGCCAGTGCTCTATTTTCAGCCCCTCAGCTGTCCTTGGAGTGCTCCAATCAGTTTTCAAAGTACAGGAGACTGAGAGGATAGTGGTCTCAGGCATCTCCTCCTGACAGTCTGGAGTGAGTCTTTCCACCTCCAGTAGTCTCAATTTTTCCCAGCCTCCCTAGAATGTCCTACAGACCCAGGGCAGAGTCAGGCCCTTTGTCTTCTTATTTTCCATAAACCAGGAGGGTCTTAGTCAGTTCACAGCCAGGTTATTACTAACAGTTTCCCAAACCAGGACTGGGCAGGCCAGGAGAAAAGGACCAGCCTTCCCAAACCGGAAGCCCAGAGGAATCCACTGTCCACACTTTTGGGGTATAATGGCCAATCTGCCTTAGAATATGCAGCTAAAGCCCCAGGATTCTAAGTTGGCCACTAAAGATTCCTTCTGCTTTTTCCAACTGAACCTGAGACTATGCTTTGCCTTAGACATGCCCCAGATTTCTCTGTGAGCAGATGGAGTAAAACTGGGTCACGCTCTGCCCAAGGTGAAGTTAGCAGCAGGTTTAGCAAACACACAGTCAAGTTTCTCTGGGACAGGTGAGGGTTAGAATCTATGGGACTTCATAGCTCCATCCTCAGGCCCCAGAGCATAAACAGTAGCTGATTTGAAATTATAGTTCTGGGCTTGTGAGAAAATGCCTGGGGCTTTTCAGAGCAGGAGAGGATGTCCAGCAAAATTTTTACTGGGAGTGCTGCATGTGACAAATGCTTAGGAGAGTTGAGCTGCATGGATAGGGGGACCTAATAAGGTTGCTCCATCAGGAAGTGTGAGCTGCAGCCCCAGCCCTGGGCCCAAGTGGGGTGTGGGGCTGACTCTGGCCTAAAGTTTCTATAGTCTCAATGGTCTCCAAAGGTACAAGCCAAAAAATATGTGGCATGTAGCAGTGTGAGTATGGAGGTGAGTAGGATCTGGATTCAAATCCCAGCCTTGTACTTGCAAACGATAAAAATGGGATAAATGGTAGGACCCATTATCTAAGGACATGAAATAATGACTGTATCTTATTAGACTCAAACCTTACAAAAAATGGTAGCCCTTTTATGTGATGCTACTGGAGATAAGGATGCAGCTTGGGAAGAGGTGAACCCAAGCTGTAAGGGAACATTTCTCTTTTAAAATGCAATGTCATGGAGCTCCAGTGGCACAATCGGTTAGCGCATGGTCCTTATATAAAATGCAATGTCAAATTTTTATGTTTCCTAGATATTCAAGAGGCATAACGTACAGCTATGTGATTAGCTCTCGGCTTGGAAGAAAGACATATAAAGAACAGTATGCCTTTCTCTACAAGTAAGTGTAATCTATGCTTCCTAGAACATGGTTCACTTATAAATGATGGCTATGGATTAAATCAAAGTGCACATCTTTTCTTTAAAACCAAATTTTGATCTCTAACTAGTTCTCAATATTGATAAAAATAATTGCTGTTGAAGTTGGGACTGGTACAAAATATCAACTCTTCAAACTGGAAAACACAAGCAACTTCCTAAAACCTAATTTGTTGGTTGACTCAGTGTCCTGGTCAAGGGGTCCAGGACTTCTTTATTCTTTGTAGTTAAGTCCTGGTCCAGGGATGGAAACTTGAGTTGCCCAGCACATCTGGCCATTGAGAAGAATTGACTGAGCCTGTTCTCAGGCAAAAGATGCCTTTCGGCTCTTGAGCCCAGTTGGGAGGCTAATGAAGTCATGGGAAACTATTGCTTCTTGAAAGAAGAAGTAAGAAAACAACTGTCTCAGCTGGGTGGACTTCCTTTTATTCTTTTCTAGGGAAAAGCTAGTGACTGTGAAGCAAATCTACCTTTACCATGACCATCAGACTGGAGATGCAGATGTATTTTCCAGGGAGCCCTTTGTGGTCTGGTTCCAGTCACCCTACACTGGTGAGACCCACATGACCCACTGACCCATGATCTTTCCAGGGATCCCATGAATGGGCAACAACCTTGAGCATGAGCTGTGACCCAGGGTTTATGCACCATCTTTAGAGTGGCCTTGGGTTTGATGGAGAAGGCTATTAAGAATTTCTAACATCTGGCCCTGGCTGGTGGCACAGTGGATAAGGCACCAGTCTGCAAACCCAAAGGTCGCTGGTTCGATTCCCAGCCAGGGCACATAACCAGGTTGCAAGCCAGGTCTCCAGCCAGGTCCATGGCTGGAGGCAGGTGAAAGGCAACCATACGTTGATATCTCTTTCCCTCTCTGCCTCCCTTCCTTCCCCTCTCTAAAGATAATAAATACAATCTCTAAAAAAAAAAAAAAACAAAGAACTTCTAATATCTGAATATGGAGTATACAATATAGTTTGATGGCACCAGGCTGGCTTTTCATGACTCAAGACTTCCCCAGCCTGGCACCCACCCGCTAGAATCAATAATAACTTAGTTGTCTTTGAAGCATTTAGGCTGACAGAAATTATTTACCACAATTCCTCTGTCCCAAACACCCTGACCTAGTTCTGCCCTGGGTTAATTACCTCAGAGGCAGAGTGTTGACAAACAGGAGAATAAAAGAATTCTCAATAGGAGATGAGAAGGGGGTGGGAGATACTGAGGGCAAGATATGCCCTTCAGAGAGCATGTACAATAATCCTCTTTGTTATGCACACAATTCACACTTGGCTGACCAGGGCAGTGCTCAGAGTGGCCCCACACCCCCTTAACGATAATTTCTTCTCCAAGAGCATCCTCAACCTTTGTGAATTGCTAACAAACCTGTTTGTGTTGAGCTTCCACACTTCCACTCTTCTCTATCCCTCCTTCTCTCCTTTGGAATGGCACCTCAGCCATGTCTTGTTTCGTTTTCTCTCTTGTTTGAGAAAAGCTCCTAATGTCCCCTGTATCTAAGATTAAAGATAAAGGAGTTAGCTATTTATATATGTTTTCATTCATTCAGCCATTCATTCATTCAGCCAGCAAACATTCTACACATCTCCAATGTATCAGGTACTGTGCAAGACACTGGAGCAAGAGGGTGAATGGGACAGACAGGCCTCTGTCCCACAACACAGAGTTCCACTGGGCCAAAGAAATAAAACAAATAATTTCAGATCATGAAGGAAGTAAACAACATGCATTGACTAGCAGGGTGAGAAGCCCACATTGAATATCATCTCCCAGGGATGACTCCCTGGTTACATTAGGCTATGACCTGAAGAAATCAAGTCAGAGAACTGGGGAAAGGGCATTCTAGAGGGAGGGCCCAGTGACCACACAAGTACAGAGGTGGGAAAGGGGTTGAGAGTGTAGGGGAACCAAAAAGAGAGTGGGGAATGGAGAGTCGCTGTGAGGAGGAGAGTGGGAGAAGGGACAACCTGTCCCAGAGACAGGTTGCCAGGTCTGAGTCCTGGCCCCCTACTGTGTGACCACCTGACAGCACCCAGCTCCTGAGTGGGAGCAGGGATACCGGCACAGAATGATGGAAAATCTGAGGAGGAGGCAGGCATTCAGAACACACACCTGCTATTAGCAAATGAGCAAGGCCTGCTACCGTGGCCGCCCACCTGTCCTCCCGTGGGCTCTTGCCATTCCTCCTGCTGGGGGGAGGTCTTTAGACATTCCACAAAAATCCACTTTATTTTTTAAAATAACTTTTTGGGGTTCCTTTTCCACCTGACTACAAAAGGAGTATAAACTGACATGCTTCAAATTTTTTTTATTAGAAAAATATTCTTTTTTCCTTAGTACAAAAGCCAAACAGCTTTGTTAAAAAATAGAAAATACAGTTTTTCAAAAACGAGAAAATAGAAACACCCACAATGCCAGCTAGGAACCCTGACAGCTTTTCCTTAGCCAGGAAGGGCGAATGGGAGAAAAGATGCTTTCATGTACTGAAAATAGCTGCCTCATGATCCTAAGATCATTCAAATCTCAGCCACTGGCTGGACCTCCTGGAAATGCTGTGACCCAGTTGACACAGCCCATATCTTCTGGAAGGACAATCTGTTTCCCTCTAGCAGTGTTCCTATAACCTTGTCAGGGAAACTGGGTGACCTCTGCCTCTTTCCTGTTCCCCAGCTGTCAAGGACTTCGTGATTATCCCGCTGCATACCACCCCAGAGACATCTGTTAAAGAGATCGATGAGCTGGTCGATGTTTACATGGATGTGAAGCGCCGTTGGAAGGCAGAGGTGATGACCCCGTGTTTGCTGAATTCCCTTGGGGGGGGGGGGGGGCAGAACCTGGTGCTTGAGAGGGTGAGGGGCACAGAGCATGTGCAGTTCACCACCGCTTTCAGCCTCGTTTTAGGCCTCCCCTTGGCCCTACATAGCCTTCTAGTTAAATCTGCCTGGCTCCCAGCCACGTGGTTTTCGGAAATCCACACCTCGTTACACTCACAATAGCTGCCAACATTCACTAAAGGAACAGCAGGTGCCAGGCACTGTGCTGAGACTGGACATGGACAAGCTTTTTAAATGCTCCCAGCAACCCAACAGGTAGCTCCTTTTATCATTCTCACTTTGCAGTTGAGAACAGTGACACACAAAGAGGTCAGCAGTCTTTCAGGAGCAAGTGGAAGAATCTCAAATTGGCTTCAAAAAGGAGACGCAGTTTATTGGTCCTCCTTACTAAAATGCCCTGGAGGAATTCAGGCGTAGCTGATCCAGGGCTCGGACAGAGGTATCAGGGCCAGTCTCTTCCCTCCTTTCCTGCGCGTGGGTTCCATTTCCCAGCCGTCTCTAACCTTAGGATAGAACCTGGCAGCTTCTAGGCCAAATAACTGGTTTTCTTTCCCACAATGCAACAAATACCCTGGGGTTGAGCCTTATTGGCTCTGATTGAGCCACGTGTTCATCCCTAAACCAACCACTGTGACCCGGAAGTTGGATGCTCTGATTGGCTAAGTCTGTCAGCCCTGCCCCCAGCCTCATGATCTGAGGGGAGGAGAATTGTGGTTTCCTGAATTCAAGTTGCTCTCCCCTAGAAGCGGCGCGTTTACCACCCCTCCACCTTAATTATTTCTTCTTCTGGAAAACCTGTGGCAGTGAGGGACTGTGAAAGTGCTAGGCTAGTATGGAAGTGCTTCAGAGCATTGGTCCCCAACCTTTTTGGCACCAAGAACCACTTTCTGTGGAAGACGATTTTCGAGTGCGGTGGGGATAGGGAGTGGGGCAGAGGCAGAGCTAAGGCAGTAGAGCAAGTGACACTAGTTGCTCACCTCCTGCAGTGCGGCCCTGTTCCTAACAGGCCACGACCCATGTCAGTCCGCAGGTGCTGTAGAGGGCCCCTCCGTAATTTTCTCCTTTCCGCATGTGGCTCCAGTGACGACGCCCCCCACCCCCCACCCCCCACCCCCTGTCCTCTTTCTCGGCGCCGCTAGTGGAAGTGCAAAATGAGCCGAGTAAAGTGTGCATTGGGAGCCGGGGCGTGGAGAACACAGAGGGTGTATTTCACTGCTTATTTGGAAGGAGTAGGTCAAGGGAAAGACTTATTCATTCCTAAAATTATGAATTAATTCATGTTTTGAACAAGAATTTATTTAACATCTGTTAAGTGTTGAACACTGGGGAGGCATCAGTAGCCCAAAGGTGAACAAGAGCAGGAAGTCGCGCTGGCTGAGAAGCCTTCAGTGAGGCGGATTGGAGCTCAGTTCTTGACCTGACCACCTTTACGTCCCAGCTGAGTGGTGTAGAGCAGGCCTTCTGTCCTGTTTCTACAGGGACCAAAGGGCCTTCTACCTCTTAGTATTTATGATATTGAAAACTTTAAAAAACACTTAATGCTGGACTTGACAGAGTCAATGCTCAGTAAGTTGTGCGTGTGTTTAGAGAGTGGAGAAGGGAGGGAGAAAGAGAGGGAAAGAACTAATCAATGCAAGGCAGAAACATCAATCAACATTGATCAGTTGCTTCTCATACAGTCCCAACTGGGGACCAAACCTGCAACCCAGGCATGTGCCCTGTCTGAAAATCAAACCAGCCACCTTTCACTCAACTGGATGATGCCCAACCAACTAAGCCACACCAATCAGGGCTAAATTGTGCCTATATTAACAGAAGCTGGTAGTCACTAGGGTTAAGGATGACATCCTGTCCTTTACTGTGCCCATCAATCTCAGGGAAAACCATGATCACTGAGGTCAAAATAAACTGTTTTTGAAGAAGACTCTAAAGTCAGCAACATCCTCAAACAGCACAAACAAGGAAATCTGGCACTTCCTCTGGATCAAGGAATATTAAAATTATGTTCCAAGAGTGCTGCATGGAAAAACACTATCAAGACAGAATGATCTTGTTAGCGACTTAAAGTTCTTCCCAATTCCTCAACAGACAGAATTTCTAGAGGAATAAATTCCCAACTTCAGGACAATAGGAGAGAGAGAGCAATGCCAAAGCTGTTCAATACAATGCCCAGGTTCATTTTTCTTATTTGGAAAAAAAAAAAAAGGTGTTATTCATTTGTATGTTTGAGCCAGAGACAAAAGGTGTGACAGGCTAAATTAGCTGGCTTCTTTGATCCCCACCTAACTCTGAATGCTGAGTTACAGAGACATGCTGACTAAGAACAGGAGGGATCAACTACAGCAAACATCCCCTTTCCCATTAAGAACACCCTCCTTCCTACACACACAGCTATCAAATACTCATCAAAACCATGACTCAATTTTAAACCATGGCTTCTTCTTTTAAAAAGCAAAAGTAAAGAAAGATCCTATATTAGTTTGCTAGGCATGCCATAGCAAAATACCAAAGACTGAGTGGCTAAAGCAACACAAACTTATTTCCTCACAGTGCTGGAGGCTAGATGTTCAAGATCAAGATGTCTGCAAGGTTGACTTCTCCTGAGGCCGCTCCCCTTAGTCTTCTCTCTGTGTCTCTCTGTGTCCTAATCTCTTCTTTTTGAGGACGCCAGTTAATTTGGAGTAGGACCCACACATAAAATCTCATTTTAGGGATGTGGTCAAGATGGCGGCATGGGCAGACATGTCGCACAATCACATCAAAAACACAACTA